>OY292313.1:57197018-57421513 GCA_958496155.1 Sisyra nigra
CCGCGTGCGTCCAATTCCTAAGATCTCCAACGCTCTAGCATCTACTTTACATTTCTGAATGTTAACCATTTTGCGTTTGAGTATAAAAATGTTTGTTAAAAGAACCTCAAAATAGTTTCCCCATTACAAAACTAAACGTTAAAAGGCAAAAATGGATTGAAACGTAAAAATGAGGTAAATTTTTACTGTTAAAATTTTTACAATAATTTTTTTACTTACTTAATTTACAAAACTATAAAAAATTCACCAGAATTATCTATGTCCCTAAATATTTATAAACATTTTTAAGAAGAACAATATTGATATTGGGTCGTTGGAAAGTTATGACGTTGATATGGAACGTTTCCCAGCAAATTCCGATATACCTTATGAGGAAAAAGAAGTATTAGTACCTGCAGCAATTGATTCGTTCAATCAGGATTTGAATTTTATTGGATCTTCTGCCATTCACAGGAGAAAATTTCCCAAAGGCGTTATTCCGATAAAAAAATTAAAAGAGTATCTGAAACATTATCGAAAAAAATGATACCATTGAGGAAAATGATGGAAATAATTTACAAGAATTTAGATTTTATAAGAAATGAACTCAAAATGATTTTTAAGATCGTATATTTTTCTGGGTCTAGTGCTCAATATAAAAAAAATTGTAAACCTTACTTACCATGAAGAAGATTTTGGTCTTATTGTAGAGTGACACCTTTTCCCAACTTTTCATGGTAAGGGTGCATGTGATGGATTAGGAGGAACTTTGAAAAGGTTAACAGCAATAGCTAGTCTTCAAAGAACTTCCAATCCCATCCTAACACCAAAACAATTTTTTGAATGGGTAAATGAGGCTTTTCCAAATATTTCTTCAAAATATGTCACTAAAGAAGAATATTTTGAAGTTTTTTTTTTAAGTAAGTAATTATCAAATGAAAAGACCAGTTTTTTATTTTAACAATTTATTTACACTATGTTTCGTCAGTGTTATTATTATTATTATTATTAAATTTGACATCTGAAATTTTGTATTGTTAAATTTATATATACAAATTATATATTTTTATTATATTTGATATAACAATTTTCCAGATACCTGATGAAGTCGGAATTACACTGACGAAACGTAGCGTAAAAAAAATAAATTGCTAAAATAAAAAACTGGTCTTTTCATCTGATAATTACTTAAAATATCAAACTAGTAAGACATGAAACTCAGTATTAAATATTTTGAAGGAAAACGAAAATTAGAAGTTCGATTTAGAAAAGCTACAACCGCCAAAGGGACATTAAAATTTCATGCTATAATACCGATTAAAAATATTTTCTTTGCAAGACGAAAATGATACAATTAAGTACCTACTTTTAAAAAGTTATATAAATATTTCAACATGTACAACAATTATAATAAAATGAATATTAATATTTTGAATACTTTTAAGTTTAAAACAAATACGTCCTTTTCCTACATCGCAACTGCATTCATTACATTTCCTTGCGTTCCAAAATATTATATGATTCATTTTTGAAGTAAGTATATCTATTGAAGTTTGCTTTTTAACGTTTAGTTTTGTAATGGGGAAACTATTTTGAGGTTCTTTTAACAAACATTTTTATACTCAAACGCAAAATGGTTAACATTCAGAAATGTAAAGTAGATGCTAGAGCGTTGGAGATCTTAGGAATTGGACGCACGCGGAGCGCGTTTCGGTACCTTGCGCTCGAAAATATTTAATATCTTCCAAAATAAGAGAGATCCCAACTTTTTGTAAACTGGGTTTTGTAGATGATAAAATAAGGAATACAATGATATTTTTTTAATTCGATTCAAGTTAGGGTAAGGGGGTGATATAAGCTTATAAACAATGAAATTGCAATTGTTTATAACATTTATGCAAAAATTTGTTTTAAACAATATACTTTAAAACCTTAAGTAACAAAGTACAGAATAAAAAAAATCCGACATAAATCCGAATAGTAGAACTGGAGATATAAAATTTCAAACAGGCAAAGGTTGGAGAAAATTCAAATATTATTGAAAATTTAAATGGGCATAGTTTCAAAAGAAAATTTTTTTGAGCAAAATCCAAAAATACGGGTTGTTATATTTACGTATAGAAGCTGTAAAAAAAATTTCAGGCGATTCTAAAATGTCAAGTGTCGAATGGTGTACGATTTGTAAAAGAATGACCCATATACGAGAAGAAGATATCAATAAAACAGCCACTGCGTACGCCATATAAAATAACCAGCCATTATGCCAACGCTTTTTAAATCTGTAATATATTTTAATATATTACATATTACGTGTTACATATTACGTATCGAATGTCTTTAATAGGGTATGGAATAAAACTGTATTGTTTAAAATAGCTTGGTAAATAATCAATAATTTTTTTTGTAATGTGTAAAAAATAAAAATGGTTCCTGCGGGTTATCTATAAGAGATAGACATATACCGTTGTGGACTTTTTTATCAATCTTTTTAAGATACACAATTTCGCCGCATATATGTTTGATCTATCTCGTAAGGTTTAGCCAACGTTGGAATTGTAAGTGTACAAAAATATGTGGATTATAACCTCACATTACAAATTTTTAAATTTCCCGACTTTTCTCTACTCTAATATGCATGTATTATACCTGCAAACCTTCTTCTTGAAGCATTCTATCAATTGCTGAGAACTGCATTAAAATCCTTTTTGTAATTTAAAAGATCTAAGGGAACAGACAGTGGTAGCGACTTTATTTTATATTATGTAAAGATAATTATAGGATTGGGCTTGTAACAGATTTAATCTAAAATTGCAGTTATTATATTTTAATAGAACTTCGATAAATGCAGTGTAAATAGATCTTAGGTTCTGATAAATAATAAGAAGGTTTATTAAATGAAGTTGTTTTATAACAAGAAAATATTTTCGATAGCTCAACTTAGTTTAACTCAATATCGAGTTAAATCAGCGAGTGTCAATCTTAGAAAGAGAAAGCACAATTTGCCTTTTTTAGTGGAGAACATAATTAATTCTAATACATAATGAATGTGAATTAATAAATGCATAACACATTTAAATGCCGTGTATTTTTAAGAAGTTTTAAATGTTATTTTTGAAAAAAAAAAACCAACAGAATTCAAAATCTACGAAGGCAAAAGGTAGAATTATTTGTTAGAAATAAAAAAAAATATAGCTAACAATAATCGCGTTTCTCAATTAAAAGAAAACAATACTCATCACAGTCTTTCAAAAATATTGTCTTCAAATGCAAATAATATTTACCATTAGCGATTGTTGTATTCGCGCTGCATTTATATTTATTCAGAGCTTTTAAATTTCGCCATTCTTATGATTTATTCATTTATATTTTAGAAAACAATGTTTTATTTATATGTATTTATACAAATAAAACGTTACTTCAACGGTGGCACTGACTTCATTCATTTTGTTGTTTGTTTTATCTAAAAGCATTGTTTCAATTCAATTTCTATTATTACGATGTACTTGTATAAATAAACAACTATCCCTACTAAAACGTAAACCCCCTCACACACTACGTTCCCGCTTTCATTATTACTATAGCTATATACGACCGAACGAAATCAACGAGCACGATTCGCAAACTTATTATTATAACAATATAAAATTTAACATGAAAACCTACTTTAATTAATTTCGACTTCACATTGTTCATTTCACAATTGATGAAAAATAAAGATAAAGTGTGGATATTTTAAGAGATATAATAAATATAGGATATACAACGAACGGTCGGTTCTCGTGGAACGCGGATATATATCTATATATATATAATATATTTTCAACCAACTACAGCACAATGAGTCAATAAAATTAAAAGTCGTAAACAAAATACGACTTTCACAGGGATTATCGTTCTTTTAATAATCAAAATATTTATAATCTTTATATTATTATGTAAGTATAATCGACAATGAGATCATAAAACTGTGGAGATCTTCATATAAAATTTTAATATTAAATTCAATTACGAGGCACAAAATAAATTTTCCAAAAACGGGAGCAATCATAAGAAATATAAATGTTGGTGTCTCTTTATAAACATGAAATAGGGTTAAGATAAAATATGAGCTTTTAATAAAACCTTATGAGCTTTAAAAAATTATTTAAAAACATTTTTTTAGAGAAATCTTAAATTACATACGAAACTATACGGTTCGATTGATTTGTACCGAAAAGAGAAAAACTTATTTAAATTTTTTATAGAAGTTTGTATTTGGAAAGCTGAAACCGCTTACAGCATTTTAGTTTTATCGTTACATAAGTGTGTCAAAATATTCGAACTTAGAGCAACCAGAAAATCGAGCTTTTGTATATATACCTCGACTTTGTGCTTTTAAGGATATTTTGAATTATTTTTTAAGTTTTGAAAATGTTCTTTAAAGCTTGTTCTCTACAAATTTTCATATTTTTACTTACTTCTTCGAGATATTGCATGATTAAAGTTATTATGTTAATAAGTTATTATGAAGATATTCCATTAAATGTGAAGTGGTTTTGGTCAGTTGTTCTCATTGTTATACTCGTAGCAATCATATATTGACACAATTGAATATCCGGCGTTTGCGTATAATAAAAAAGGAGTTTATGTGGAAATAAAAAAATGTAGGCTTATAAGTTGAAAACGTATTTAAATTCTTCTATTTTCATTTTTTTTTGTGCTTTTAAGTCGCTTTAACATCTAAGGTCATATCACGACTGTCTAAACACAGCGAATTTCTGTTTGTCAATTTTAATCTTAGGTCTAGGATCTAAAGTCTAGAATTCAACGGGGATCGAACCTGTACCACTTGAAACATGAAGTGGAGACACCTATTGTTCTAACCACTACGCCAATAAGTGGTTTTCATATTTTTATGTGCCTCAACTTATAAAATCACGAATTTATTAAATCTTTTATTTTTACGTTTATGTAATAGACTTATACTAAAAAAAAATATTTATATACAACTTATTAAGATATTAAAGTTCAAACCTCTCGAAAAGGATTTTGTAAATTAATAATTTTAAGTGGCTTTAGAGTATTAAGAGTTATTTCAAGAGCAGAACATTACATTTTCTATTCATTTGGTTCTAGTCAAGTTTTCATATTTGTAATCGTTTTGAAGTAGAGCGCAGATCACATGAAGGGGTTCATTACTAGTAGTTAATTTTTTTAATGAATTTTTCTGGCAATTTTTTTTGTTCTTCTTCTTATTAAACGTCTCTTGAGATTTATATCATTTGGTACTGCACCGTCCACGTCCAGTATATATCCAGTTATAATATTCTTTGTTTCATTCTTTTTATTTTTTATTACTATCTTTCTGTTTCGTCACCTTACACATGAATAATTGTTATTTTCATTCACTACTTTTAACTTTAATAAAATAATTATTGTTAAACTTATTCACAAGCCTCATTTTCTTCTCAAAACCAAATTGTGAAAGTTCTAAGTTCTGGTGTGGACCTAAAAACTCCAATTATGGAATAACATCCATACACCAAAAAAATCCGGACATAACAATTGGCGTCCCGAACAGAGACTTAACAGTTCAATTGTGTCAATATATGATTGCTGTAACAATGAGAACAACTGACCAAAACCACTTCACATTTAATTGAATATCTTCATATTGTTAATTTTTAATGGAACCAAACCTTCAAATTAGAGTGTTGTTTAGTTAATGGGATAATTCCTTCGGCTTTCAGTGAATATATAATACAATGCATGACCAGTTCTCTTATGAAAATTACAATTAATGCATATGATGCATATACAGTGCATATGAGGTATATTCCACTTGTCCATTTGATGATGTTCAAACACGTCCACCGAATGATAAAGAGCAAGACGCATTGACCAAGAGACAAGAGTGAGTAAAAATTATAAAGAAAGAACTTCCCCTTAATTTGAAACCAGTTTTGCGGTGTTTAAACACCTCCAAATCCGTGTCTAAACAAGCTATTTTCACGAAAACGTACGTTCATAGCTCGACTCTCGGCCTAATGCAGCCAAGCGGCTGAAGGCTGGAACAAACCTATGATAAACGGAACAAATTTTTCTTGTAAGTTTTTAATAGTTAAATATTTTAAGTTTCCAAGTCGAATTCAAAATCAAATAATTTCCAAGCCTTTAGCAATTACATCTTGATTGTTAGATGTACTCAGTTGTACGATAATTCGTGCATTTGTAAACAACAAATGCAGACCACATCGGTTGTTTACAAATCTGCATACAAGTGTAGGGTATGCGAAAATTCATTCATTTTTCTTGCACATTTTACTCATCTAAGGTTTATAACATAAGTAATCAGAACTGATGGGGAAATATTATGCATTATCCTCATATTGCACTTACAGAATAATTCACTTATCAGAATTGAATAATATTTTAGTAGACGAGAGAGAGAACATTAACTCATTGAGTTCTGAATAGCGTACTTGAAACCATTTACAGCGTATATAATACATATAGCGTAATATCTGCGTAACAATAAAACAGACAAAATCTATTTCCGTCTCAGTTGTAGGTACGAATTACCTCCGTCGTATAAGTATATACTATGTGTATTTCCACATACATTTGTACAATGTATTCAAGCGACAACAATGTGCAATGTTGATGACGATGATGCTGGTGATAAGGCTGATGATGATCCAACAATAAACAGAAATGTATAATTATTATATCAGGATACGTATAAATGTGTGATGATGATGGTGATGATGATGATCAACGGTATGGAAAACAGAAATGATTATAAACTCATAAAGGTATTGTAGATAGAGTAGAACAGACGGACGGATAGACGAGTGTGATATTTCATTATCGTGTCGAGTTTCATAACTGAAAATAGAAACCCAATAAAAGATATTGAAATGATTAACGAAGCAAAAGCAGATTTTATCTAATCACAATGGTTGAATTAACAGAACGTATGCATGAAAAATAAACCGGTAAAAATCATATCAAATTGTAATAATTTTTTCGAGTGAAATTGCTCGTGACAGATAGACATCCAACCAGATAATCTTACGTAAAAAATTTTTCGTTTTAAACGTAAAAACCTCCAAAAAACTAATTGATCTCAATTATATTTTTAAAATGTTTAAAATGAATAAAACTTGTAAAATATTAATTCTATATAAAAACTCACTCAAATCTTCCAACTCTTCCTCATCATCTCTTCATATATAAAAATGAATTTCCGAAAAGTTTGTACCCGCATAACCTTAGAACGGCTGAACCAATTTGACTGATTTCTTTTTTGTTATATTCGTAACTTTCAGGGCACGGTTTTTGTTAAAGAAAATTTTTGGTATCATCGAGAAAGTCGGAAATTCTGATTGTATTTTTGTATGAAATCTTAATGCAAATATGACATCAGATCTGTTGGTTTATGTTTTCATGCTAACAACAAATTTCACGTCAAATATTAATATACTGTAGACAAAAATTGAATTGAAATCAACATTTAAGTATGTTCATAGTAATTATCTGATCTTTGTATATTGAAAACGATTAATTTCATCAATTTGATGTTATGAAACTGAGATTTGATTTGCAACAATCCATAAATATTTCGTATTGAACTCTCTGCGGACCGATTGCTTAAGTTTTATTTGTTATTCCAAACTATTTTTATTATAATTTATCCTTATACTTCTTATACAAAATATCTTTGCGTAATAAACAAATTTAATCATTTGCAATCTTAAGGTTTTTTTATTGTTTATTTTAATTGTGATTGTTACTTTAATAGGACAGCTGTAAACGTTTTACATGGGAAAGAACTAAAGAAAAATAATTGAACAGAAAAACGTTCTCACTTTACTTAATCGGTTAAAGTAAATAAATCAAAAATTGATGAACTTTTTGATCAACCTTCTTAAATCAAAATTTAAATTAAATATTACTGCGAGGCGTCACAGTAATTTCTTTTACTTTCATTTATGACACTTGCTATTTGTTAAAATAAATATAAGCACTTTATAACTATACGTA
The DNA here is from genome assembly GCA_958496155.1 of Sisyra nigra. Lineage (NCBI taxonomy): Eukaryota > Metazoa > Arthropoda > Insecta > Neuroptera > Sisyridae > Sisyra > Sisyra nigra. Next base: position 57,205,023 of record OY292313.1, read on the forward strand.
TAAACAGAACTGTATGCATGCAACCTATATATGAATATACGATTTCCCAACCTTTACCCAAGAACCGCCCTGATTCAAATATTCCCAAGAAAAAGTTTCAAAAAAAAAATTGTCAATGTGTCTAAGGATTATAGAAAGTTTAAAGAAAATCGTTGAAGCTGTTTTTGAAAAAAAAAATGAAAAAGTTCAAAAAATCAAAGAGTAAAGTGGAGCTTCCTGTTAACCGATTTCAACCAAAAGCTTCGCGGCACAACTAGATAAATTAAGAAGGCAAAATTTAAATTTGGTGAAATTCGGATAAAGCTTTCGATACGATATGATTGTTCCACACACACACACACACACATACAGACAGGTTTCTAAAAACCACTTATTTGGACTTACGGGACCTCAAAACGTGTATTTTTGGTGAAAGCTCGAATTCGAAAATTCTCCCCGATTATAATCCTTTCTTTACTAAGTATAAGTAAAAGAAGGTGAAAATTAATCATTGAAAGCCTTTGTTAACGATTAATCAGTACTAAAAATCAATCAAGCACTATACAGAACCAAGGTTATTAGATACATAAGGTATGCTCACTTGAATAGGCGGCATTTATTTGATCTCTAAAAATGACGTAACTGGTTTGTTGTTTCTGACAATAGCCAATAGAGGCGTTAAAGGCTATTAGCTATCGTTGGTTTGTAGGGGATTCCACCTGGTGACTGCATTTAGTTGGGACTACTATATTTAATAAAATATGCTTCTTATTTAGGTTATTAAATCCCTTTAACAAACAATGTAAACTTTTATTATGTCAATAGTTAATTTTAATGAGCATAATAAATGTTAATTTAATTTTCTTAGTTTATTTTAATTGAATAATGAAGATGTATTTTTTCTAGAATCTATACATTACTTAGCTATATATTTTGAATAATAACGCCTCTATTGGCTTCTGTCAGAAACAACAAACCAGTAACGTCAGAGCAAGATAACAACCTTAAAAGTGAGCCCCCCTGTTGCAGAACAACTAAAATTTTGTTGATCTCGTGACATAACATTAACAAAAAAAAAAAAAAAAAAAAAAAAAACAATCAATCAAACACAGTTTGTGTTTCGTTGGCCTGCTAAATTTCTTACAAATTGTACTGTTTTAGACAACTTTTGCAATACATATTCTAAATCATAGAAATTTTAATTTTCATAATTAAAGTAATTGAAACTTAAATCTAGTGAACTCTCGATAATTTGAATTCCTCGAAGCCATAGATACATAGTAAATTTATTGGTAGTTATCTTATCTATGGTTCGCCTCAGTAAATGTTCGAATTATCGAGGGAGGAGTTTTATTTATCCATTGTTCGATTCATTAAGAGTAAACATTTAAGTAATCAGGAAATCCTCTGCAGTGAATATGATTTCATTCTTAACAAAAAATATTCAAGTTCCAAAATGACACCCGTAAGAATAAACAACGAGGCATTCAGTTCGGCGTAAGTGATCTCAATTAGGAAGAGTTTAATTTAGAGAGCTAAAGCCCTTAAGAGTTCAATTCATAGATGAGAAAATACATAAGGATGAATTTAAAAAAAAATAACTTACACACCCAACTTATGGGTCATAGGCAGTTTAAAGTATGTCAAAAGTACATTACGAGTAATTATTCATTGAAAGAATACTGAACTGTAAATAGTGTGATTTCTAGGCAGGTTAAAATACCAAGATATTCTTCACTCTGGAAAATTAACGATTCCTGAGGAATAAGTTTCTTTGACAACATAGCTTATCTTACTTTTTCATATTTTACTATGACGACTTCTATTAATTAATTAGTTTAATTTAGCCATGCCCAGCGAAGCGGGCGGGAATCAGCTAGTAGCTCATAAAATATAATCATTAATATTGTTTATTTATCGCTCGCAATGAAAATGCAGACCATTGAACTTTAATCCGCTTATATGCTAACTATTATTAAACTTTATCAAATTTATTAGTTTATAAATTTCACATTGAATTTCCGAGTGTAATAATAAGTCGGTTGCATATGCTGTGCATTGTGGCAATCGATCACTTACTTTCAATAAACAATTCACGAATATTTTTCGGTCATTTTCTCGTCGATCTTTAAGACACATGTATATATGAGAGAAAACAAAATGTGCAACTGTGAAAAGCATAATCATTGTGTTGTAAGCATAATAAAACAATATTAAAATGTTATTCGTCGTGTCACGAAGAGACGTTTGCAACAATAAAAATGTGATACATCTATCATATTATTTTATAGCTGTAAGGGTAAGTTTTATTTTGTAACGTTTTCCGTGTAACAAGACGACATAAAAATTGGCTTCGGGGTGAAATAGTAAATATTTTTATTCTCGTAAATTACGCTGAATGGGACTCTGATTTGTTTTCAGTATAATCTTTATATTTTATCTGATATCAAACGACGTTAGTCAAGATGAAAATGAAAATATGAGATATTGAAAAAATAACGTTTTATATTTTCTGTTTATTAAGAGAAACACAGATACATATATATATGTATATATATTATGCATAAAGGTTTTTCTTCAACCGTATAATTTTATTGGATTTTTCTTATTTATTTTGAGTAAGTGTTTCTTTTTTTATTTACCTTCAATTTCGGTTCAATAAATTGAATATAAAACATACAAAAATGAATAGATTAATATGTTATTGATTGCTAACTACAATAGCATGGTGCAGACTTCTACTATCCGGATGCATACTATAAATTTTCCATCCCCTATTTTAACAAAAAAAAAAAAAAATCTGTATTTTATTTAAAAATAATCTATGATTGCTTTCAGATTTTCCACGGTTTTGATTCTGTTTAATATTATCAGAATTATGATAGGATAAGGTAACCACCTGTACGACAAATAAATACATTTAAGGACATTTAAAGGAAACAAATAATCTAATATCCGATTTAACAATTGTACAGATAACATAAAGGTATCAGGGTTATTTAACTTTATTCAACAGAAAGATTTCATAAGAATTGAATCTGTTAGAAGTTTGTGGTTGGTTACCATATCTAATTATTAATATAAATCATATTGTAACGTTTTTACGGGTTCGAGGATTAGTGTTTAATGACAACAGATTTATTTTTAACAATTGTTTATTAATTTATCTTTTTTTTTTACTTATAAACAACACGTTAACAATAAGTTAGTTTACTGTTTCATTAGTCGTTTTTCACAGTCACTTATTCACTAATTATTGTCACTCACCATTGCACTTTATTGCACAATGTTTACAATTTATTTAACACAGTTCACGCTCACTACTTATTTTAACACTGATCACTTTCACTATTTATTTTAACACTGGTCGAAGATTTATTTAACACTGATCACTTTCACGAGAGACTGTTCACGTTCGCTATTTATTTTCAGACTGACTCACCTTATGCTTGTCCGGGGCTTATACAAAATTTTGGAATTCGTCTGAAAAACTCGGCTCTATTGTCCCTGGATTTTCTATTTTTCCTCGGAATATTTCATTGCCGAAACTATCTATGGTTCCAAGAAAGACAGATCATTCTAGAAGCTTTACCCCTTCTTAATTCACCGAGCAATCTTCTTCGTCAAACCCTCTCGATAGGTGGTCGCTCGCCCACCCCCATCTCATAACCAGGCCGCTTCCTCATTGGCCAGCTGATGAGGTAGGTTACACTCCCAGACTCTTAAAATGGCGACGCTTCTCCATATTGAGATTGTGACTATATATATATATATATATATATATATAAATAATTACCTATAACTTCGAATAATAATATTTAATTCATAATTAAATATTATTATTGCCGCTAAAGCAAAAAAGCGATCCCAAATACTGAAGCGACTTACAGCCACCAAATGGGGAGCCAACCAAGATACACTCCGCACAACCTACCTGTCCTATGTGCGACCTGCAATGGAATATGGAAACGAAGTTATGATTACTGCAAGCCAGACACAACTTCAGAAGCTTGATAAAGTTCAGAACGTGGCACTAAGAATCATCACGGGTGGTGCAAAATCAACGCCGATCACAGCAATGCAAATACAAGCTGGTGTCGAACCACTACAGACACGTCGAGAAGTGGCCACATTAAAAACAAGGGAACGTATAAAGAGGATGAACCCCGAACAATGGCAACACTATTGCAAAGCTCCAAATAGACTCAAAACGCACACCTCCCCTCTTGCCAAAGCAGAAGAACTAATTAATAAATATAGTATAAAGTTAGGTAATCCTGCTCCGGTCAATATAATGAACGATACATATAGCCAACTCCCCTCCGCCACCCTTCGACTAATAGGTCAAAACCTATCAAAATCATCATATTTGGACATCGAACTACGGAAAGCCTCTCTAGAAACGATCCATTCCATGTACCCAAGGTCAGAATTTCTACACATCTATACAGATGGTTCATCCATTCCAGGATCCGGAAAAACTGGTGCTGGTTACTACAGCGATATATTTGAAGGATGCGCCGCAGTTGGAGAACCGCTCAGCTGTTTTGATGGGGAAGTAGAGGCAGTTTTACTAGCTATATCTAAACTTCACGAAGTTAAGACGTATCATAAAGCTGTTTTCTTCATTGATTCTCAAGCCGCGATAATAGCATTATCCTCTAACTATCCCACCGATTGCGTTCGTACCAACAAATGTCGAGCCGCCTTGGACAGTCTTGCTAAAACAGGTTGGCACCTGTCACTACAATGGATTCCCAGTCATGTTGGTATCTTGGGAAATGAAAAAGCAGACGAGCTCGCAAAGTCTGCCACTGCTCTAAATCAACCGCCAACACTTATGTCTTTAACACAAGCTCAGAGCCACATCGCAAGCACTGTCAACTGGCATACCTACAATATTCAAAAAAATGAAGCGCAAGGAAAAAAATGGGAATCCTTACTGGAATCTCCTGTCTCACGACTTCTCCCCCGTCAAGTGTCAGTCGCAGTTTTCCGAACTACTACGGGGCACGACTACCTATGCGAACACTTGCACCGCATTGGAATCCTACCGACTCCAATCTGTTCCCTTTGCAATGGGGAACCCATGAATGCCATGCATCTTGGCAATTGTCCTGCACTTACAGACGTCAGAGAGAATAACGAAAACGACCAAAACCAACTAATCTCCAACCTCTATTGGACGGCGCGGCACCGAATGACAGAAATGTCAAGCGTGGGTGTTGGATAAGAAGAAGAAGAGAAGAATTCATTTTGAATGAAAATTATTGTGCAAAATTGCAATACGTGTTAATGCAATTTATGCATTGTAATGGTAAAATAAATGGATACAAAATGGAAACCATTGGTGTGTGTATAAAGCTAAATATAAGGTCATTATAAGTTGAAGTTATGATTAAAATGTTTGAAGATAAATACTTCGATACTATTAAAACATCTACAAAAGATATCATTTACATAACTTTAAATTGACTTCTATAGAATGTTGTCGAGTTTCAAAAATTAACATAATATATTTTAAAATAAAAATTAGAGCATCTTCCTGATACTTGTGCTGAATAACTTATGAGTTATATAAGAGCAACTTTTAAAGCTTATCAACAAGACATACTATGATGATAAATAACTACATAAAAATTGCCTAGTTCTGCTCTTTGTGTTACTTTTGAACATAAACCCGTTAATCGTCTTCCCTCACAAAACGGCACTATTAAACTGTTAAAAATTTAGATTTTTGCTTCCGTTTGAAAGGAAAATCAACAATTACTTTTTAAATGTAAAAAAAAAATATTAAAACTGTTTTATTTCAAAGTAAACCTTCAACAAGGCCAGCACGATAACATAATTAACCTCAACCCAATCACAAAGTACATTCACCCGTATCAAAATGCAATGACCTAAATTTTTTTGCAAATATTCAAATCTTTTACCTTCACGGCACAACATCCTTTTCAAATTTCTCACCACCTTGTAACAAAAAAAAAAGTCCCAAATAACATTTTTATAATTATATCTGAAAACAGAAAATGTAATACAAAATGTTTTGTGCACTGTATAAATGTACAGTCCATAGACGGATTACAATTTTTTCAGTTTATTTCTAAAATTATATAAAAAAAGGAATGGAACTTTGAAATCATAAAAGTCCGAATCCTCATCGTTAAATGAATTTCAAAGTTAAAAGTTTCACTGGACTTTTTCCACTATATGTACCTCGATTACTTCAACTCAAATAAGAGCAAACCTGGAGCTTTTATAAACAACTGGCGTTATAGTAGCAGAGCTTCAAAAACTTTTCGTCTGTGTGTCAGCCATAATTCACCCCATAATCTTTTCATTTCACAAACAGGAAATTTTACCTCGAGCAATAACCATTTTCTATTAAAATAAAAATGAATTATATTATTGCTGTTTTAGTAATCATAAATTTCGTAAGTAATTAAATTTGAAATAATTTCCTATTAAATAAATAAACCTCCAAAAAAAAAACACGTAATTGGATCATTTACATACTATAATAGCGAAAGAATAGACAATGTTTATAACTGAGATAAATGCGTCTGGTTAAATGATGAAATGGCGTGCGTTGAGCTAATAATAATTTCATACAATCACTATCTGATAGTAACTTGTATAACTTAACCGTTCTACACATATAATTATATCTTATTTTTGGAAACATTTTACTACTTATTACAACTTTAAGCTGTGTATTTCAAGTGAATGTTGATCCAAATGTTGCCATCAATTCGATAAATCAGGATGTTATATACAATTTAGCGTCCATGTGAAAAATATCAATTAACTTGATCAGTTTATATAATGACATGATTTTAAAATCTGTCATTGGTTTCTGGTGTCAAGAACAGAGGTACAAAGGTTATAAGATTGGACTGCGCGTTGTAAAAGGATAGAAAATTCTCGAGTGTTCTACTATCAACAATCTGAATTAAAATTTTTAACAATTAATGAGTGGATTCTTATAAAAGAACAGCTCAAATTAAATCATGTTTTGAACATGACAAGTTCTATTTACGTGCTGGCTGCTGCGTTTTCTTTCTCTTGCCCAAAACTACAGTTACGACACATTTGTTGCATTTTAGTAACAATGAATTGGAATTTCGGAATTAGATTATAACTGATAAATAAAATTGTAACAAAATTAAAACCGACTTCAAAAAAAATAAAAAATGCACTAAAAAGTAAAAAAATAATTGCGTATCCTTGCAGTGTCTACAACTTACAAATTATTAGGATGAGATAATGTACAACTATTGTTATTTTTGGAGTTGGTGTCAGCTAAGGAAATAAATATTAATGTTCATTTGTTAAAAGTTATAGTTGGTTATTAGTATTTTGTAGTTTAAAGGTCGCTAGATATTGTAACAGTACAAGTACATTGTATAAAAGTTCATTTGAAAAATAAATTTCATAAGGTTTTCTCGTTTATTGCTAAGTATCTACCAATATAGCCGTATTTCCTTGACTGACACTAACTACAAAAATAACAATATTTGTACATTATCTCATCCTAATAATTTGTAAGTTGTAGACACTGCAAGGATACGAAATTATTTTTTTACTTTTTAATGCTTTTTTTATTTTTTTTTTGAAGTCGGTTTTTCATTTTGTTATAATTTTATTTATTTCTCGATTTTTAGTGATCTGAAATTTGATGACTGATTTTATTTGAATATGGATAAATACTAAACGCGCAGCTCATATGAAGCAGCGCCGTCAAATGTTAAAAGTTACAACTTTATCCCTTTTTGCTCTTAAGAGTTGAATTTTTTTTCTTTAAAATGTAATGAAAGAACTGACTGGAATAATCTTGTAAATAGAAAAAAATCATCAAAATTCGATGATTCAGTTAAACGTAACTATTTCATCCCCTATTGTCATCCTTAAGGGGTGAATTTTTTTCTTCAAATTTAAATGTGAATAATTTTAAGGTACGATGTACGTAATAAGAACAAAAGTAGCAAAATCGGGTTAGCCAGAAAAAAATTTATTATTTCATCCCTAATATTTAACCTCTTATGAGTTTTTTTTTTTATAAAAAATGAATATGTGATTAATTTAAAATTATGTTCTACCAATAAAAAAAAGAAAGTTTTTGGAAAGTCGTTAGAGCCGTTTTCGAAAACAATTGAAAAAACTCAAAAATCTATTTAATAAAATTGAGCTCTGAGTCAACCAATTTTAACCAAAAGCTTTGAGGCATGACTAGATGTAATAAGCAGGTTTAAATCCAAGTTACGCTGCTTAAATAGTAGGAAAAGAAAGTAAAAAATAACCATAAAAAAGAAAAACTGTAAAATATTTAAAGAAAATAAACGCTGAAAAAATTGATTAAACGTGGATGACATCAATTCAAGTATCAAGTATTTATTGTGCTGTTTTTTCTGTTTTATAGGTCGCAGGATATTCCGTCCCTGTATCTCCGCGACCAAAGAGGTCTATTGTGATGTGTCTCTCTGTGTTAACTAGGGAAGCGTCTGACTTTTAAAGAAAGCCAGCACCTGCCTAGGGGCTGCCTTTGCTATCTCGCCAGGTATCATGTCCGTCTTTCCGAGATGCTGCAGCCTTCTTTTGAAAGCTGCCTCAAATGAGCACAAATTGGCTTTACCAATCTTGTGAAGATGGTAATTTAGGGTACAGTGACCCGAATAGGGGCTTGTACGGAGCCTAACGTCCCTTTTGACGAGTGACTATTTGTCATGAGTTCTCTTCTTTCACTTTGCATTAAATTGGGATTAATATTTAAGCTTTAAAATGATTCAAGTTTTGAATTAATTTTAAGCCCAATTCTGACTTTTTGCTTAAAATATAGTCGAGTTACTTGAAAATCAAGTCAAGTCACTTGAAAATTAAATGGATTTTTTTGAAATCAAATAAAGCAGTGAATCTCTAATTAAATTTATTTGAAAATACTGAAACTGCTGTGATTTGTATAATACAATGATTGTCTTGGAATTTTTATCTCGTCCTCATACACCTGTTCTCTTTTCTTCAAACATATGCAAACGCATTCACACACTTCAACACATTTCAGAAAACTGCATCACTAAATCAGGGTATGAGGTATAAGGGCAGGTAATTAAGTATTATTACCTTCAGGTATGAAGGCATTTTTTATGAGAAGTGAATGTATTAGAGGGCACTTTGGATAGAAAAAGTGGTATCTAAACTTAAATAAGCTATAAGTGACTGTAAATACAGTAAATATTTTGACTGAGATTGAACAACGACGGTTCTGATTTGAAAGAATGACTGAGACGTGATGTAGAGAATGATTAGACCTTAATTGTACTGTGAAAATAATTTATAACTAAATGCCACCTTTATTATTAATCAATGAAAAGTACTCTAAAGGTTTTTACACCTCTGAATATAAGGTGAATTTTTGATTGGCTAAAATTAGAACGCCTAAAAATTTTTTTTCTTGTCAAACAAACAGAGAAACGGACAAACAACCAAGTAATCTCATTGATTCTATTTTATCTTCGAAAAGTACAGAACCCTTAAATGCTGTGTGGTGAGAGTTACGAATTGAAAATCTCATTTTCATCAACATTATTCGTTAGTTTAAGCCTCAAGATCCTACTTTATGGTGTTTGGATCAACAATTGTAATTATAGATGAGAGATTTTCATGAAATAACAAGGTTACATCCTTCGTTAACTATTTTTTTTAAAGATACCAAAAAATATTTGAACGTGTTAAGAAAAATAATTAAGAACTCAATTCAATCATTCAATCTTTATCTATAAACTTTTACTAGCAACTAAAATCATTGTAATATAAAATATTTTATGTTGCAAGTACATTGAACTTCACATACCTACATAAATTCGTAGCTTTCGGCCAAGTCATCAAATCAGATCAACTTGTCCTTACAAGATAATGCTAAGCAATTCCTGTTGTCTGAACAGATCTAACGAAACGCTTATCAAGAAACTTTTTCACTTTCTCTCCAATCGAGTGATTAAAAACAAATAATCTCTAGTGGAGCAAAAAGATAAAAATACCAAGAGATGGGAGAGAAACGACGTTTGTGCTGAAAGAAGTGATGATAAAATAAAAGAGATTATCAACGTCTATATGAAAGTGTATGATAAACGAAAATCGACTATGGAAAATAGGAAAACGGGAAGGAGAAATAAAATAAGATATCTGCGCTTGATTGCACTTAATTGCATCCTATTGTGTTGTACCTCAACGATTTGCTTTTGAGATTTTATTATCGCCGTCTTTATATATTTAATAGTTGTTCGAGCGTGTTAGAAAAGGAATGTTTTCCAAAGTTATCATCTTGGTATCTTAACAAATTAAAAATGTTTATGTGTAAAAATTAAAATTCAAATAATGTTAGTTCAATAAATTAAGTTGGTATTACGAACTTTCAATATAACTTTAATATGAGGATAGTTTATTGTTTTATTCTATTAATACAGCCAATTACAAAGGTTATAAGCTATAGTCCTTAACTTACCACATTGAAACCCCAAATTAGCCCCCAAATCACTAGAAACCCCGTGATCTTCTCCCTCACAAACCACCCTCCGCCAATGATGGCTTTATAGTGAAGAGATCAATGCAAGTGTAGAATAAAGAGGAGATGGTTGAAAGTTTGCCAACTTACCGCATTCAATTACTATATCAAATAAATGCCATCAGTTGGATAAAGAGAGAAAAGATTTTAGTAAATCTATACCATTTAAAAGATCATATTTATTAACTAACATCCAAATTCAAATTTTCTTTTATTAAATTTTCAAGGTTCGATGTTTTGTATTTCAAGAAATCGGATTTTCATCTTGCTGCAAGACATTGATGAGAAGATTTTCCTTATTTTCTCAACAAGTAAACACACGTAGACAAAATAGCAGATAGTTGGTAGCGCACGGTTGGAAGCTCAAAGCTATAAGCTTCCATCTAATACGTAAAAGCTTTGTGAAATCATGTCCCCGTACAATTTCAATAAAGAAAATAAACATGGACGGACACAAGTAAACTTTCATCTCATCCTTTCGAACGACGACAAACACATGACCATTGCCCATATTATCAAACCATACCGTAAACCATTAAGGTAACACAGCTACATATATAACAACATAGATATATATATACGTAAATCTTGAATTTTCTTCTTTGAACTTTTGTATTGCAAACGTTCATTGAATTCTCAATTGAATTAAATACGACCGACAAACGGGATGATTAATTTTGCTGTAAAATTGAATTTAAGAAAACGGAATTTTTATTTCATTTAGTTGTTACGAAAAGCCTTTTCGATTTAATTATGTTCACAAAGGAAAAATGGAAAAGATCAAATTTACAATTAAACGTTTTCTCTTTGGCTACTTAAGTTTTAATCAAAGACATATATACTAAACAAAAAAGGAAATGTTCAACATAAAAGTTCGTATTCTTACAGCAAATAACGAATATGGTTTCATTCTTTAAATAAGGAATACAAATTTAATTTAATGTGTTCACTTCTCCAAAGAATAAAATAAATATAATAAGGTACACAAAACAACGTTTCAATCACTAAAACGTTATTTTAGATGTAAATGTGAGGACAAGAGTTATGAAAAGACATTGTGAAACTGTTGCCACTAAAGTCAATAGCGACTGTCAAAGCCGAAAACCCATGAAAAATGTTTAGGCTTTCATTGGGATTCTAACCCAGGACCACTGGCGTATAGGGCAGCTATCTAGTCAGCCACGCCACTAAGTAACCTATAATTGTTAGCTTATTGGAACAAAGCTCAATATGATACCTTACTAAATACTTGACATATTAGAATTAGACCGAAAAGGTGCAATATTTTAATCGTCACGAGAAAATATAAATATCAATATCAGCAGTGTAAGAGAAAGCGTAATACATATAAATAAATAGTTTTACAAATATTTAACTAATAAGCGGGACCGAAAATGTGCGAACCTGAGTACACTCATACCAAACACCTAATTTGGTTTCAGACCAAGGCACTCCTGCTTACACCAACTCCACCACTTAGCTGATCAGATATTAGATTCATTCGAACAGAAAGACTACTGTGTCAAAATGTTCATTGACTCCGAAAAAGCTTTCGACAAGGTTTGGCATGAAGGAGTCCTAGCAAAGATCAAAACCACTCTCTCAGATACCTATTATAGGGTTATCCTCTCTTACTTATCCTACCGAAGTTTTTCTGTGAGAGGCGCAAACTAAACTTCCCAAAGCAGACTAATAAAGTCGGGTGTTCCCCAAGGCAGCGTACTTGGCCCTACTCTATACCTTTGTTACGTTTCTGGAATGTCATGCCTTCCCGATGTATGCACAATACATTTCTCAGACGACGACACCTTCACTTCAAAGAGCGACTGTATACCAACAGCAACTAGGATCCTTCAAACACTTGCCTCCAGCTTAGACTACTGGGCAAGTAAGTGGAGAATCTCCCTTAATTCCTCTAAATCAACAATAGACATCTTCACCCTTCGTAAAATCCCATCTGAGCCCCGAATAACACTAGCCAACATCCTACTTCCCACTCAAACAAAAATCATGTACTTTGGGTTAACCCTCGACAGAAGTCTCACATTTCATTACCACAAAACATAAACCCTAAGAAACTGTCGCAATAGACTAAAACTTCTCAAACCCTTCTTAGTAGCTACCTCAAAACTCTCCCTAACATCAAAACGACTCCTGTACAAATCCTTTTTCCGCCTCGTACGGCTCTATGGCTCATCCATCTGGGGTCGTGCCTCTCCGACCCAATTCAGCCGTATTCAAACCTTCCAAAACTGGATGCTACGGCTGATTACCAGACGCTCCATGGTTCATTCGCGGATAAATCATCCATAAGGTCTCCATATGTCCACAATCGACGAATCCATCACTTTGGGATACATAAGATTTGCATCCTCGGAACATGCAAACCCAAAAATTTCCTCTATCTCCCTCCATAGACCCCTAATGCGTCACCAACGCAGATTAACGAAACGGCACCACTCAGACAGATTATAGAACCCTAAAATAGCAGGGTTCTCCGATGGGAGATTTGGTAGCAACACATTCTACGTGATATTATATATTCAATTAAGCATAAATGTATTTGAAAAATATAAATTATTATTAGTTTTCAAATAGTAACGAATATCAATGCAAATTTTTAAAAACCAACTTCAGACATCATCTTAGAACCAATAGAAACAAACCCTTACATTAAACCTTTTACCTGTAATTTTTACCGCTATGGAATTTTCCACACCCTATTTTGGGGGCCAATATACCCCCCCCCCCCCTTTGAAATCTTTGGTAGCTTTTCTAAATCTGTAAAGTGTACATCCCCTAAAATTGCATACATTTTTGGTTACTTATTGTCCTATTTTTAATTAATTTTTTTGTGAAAAGTTGTCCGTAAAAATTACGTGTTGTCTCAACTAGTGTTGTGCTAAGTTCGTCATTATTACGCCTAAAATTCCCATAAGTTGGAAAAAAAATCAGGTATGAATGTTTAAGTTCATAAAGTGGTAAGAATAAAAAACAATTTTGTCCAAGTTTTTTATTTTTTTAATGATCATGTAAGCAAAAAAACATAAATAAAAGGTAAAGAGTATTTTTCATAACTCCAAAAAGTATAGGAGTCATTTTTACAGGTGGTCACAGGTGATGTATAAAAGTTTAATGTCACAGGTAGAGGAGTTAAATAGATTTAAAATTATCATTGTTCACTAAATGATAGGAAAAGCGCAACCACTGTAATAATTACTAAAAAAAAATTTTAAAAAAACCAACCAATGAAATATACGCAATAATTTTAAAAATAAAATCTTGTTTTTAAAAACGAAAAGGTATTCAATACGTTAGAGGGCAAAAAAAATTTCCACACGCTCCTATGCCGATTGACCATTTTTCCTGCTACTCCACATCCAAGTGGGGACACAGAATGAGTTGAAGAAGTAAGAAATGAACATAAAAGCGTTTCAGTTTGCGGAAGTGGTTATTTGAGCGTGCATTAACTTATCGATTTATATATGTAGGTACGTAGGCATCCGCGTATTACAAGTGTTTGCATTGTTAACCCTCTTTTAAATGTGATACAAGTATTCAAAAAATCCACTTTACTAATTTAAATTTAACTTAAGCATAAATTCTCTCCGCTATTTGCACGAAAGATTTGCATATTTTTTCCACGAATACTTTGCCTTTTAAAAAGACATCGCTTTTACGCTTCGTTCAAGTGAAGTGTAAACATCGATTTCCGATAAAATATCCCGAGGGAATGATATTGAGACTTGTATAGAAGACATGTGGGCTAGATGGTGGTCTCAAAAAGGCAGGAAAGGAGGGATTTAGTTTATTGTAATTGTAAAAAAGGAGATTTTATAATATGTATATACGTTTCTGGTGTCTGGACAATAAACTAAGCTTACATGGGATTAGAGCGAGACAAGGAAAATACGTTTTGAGTTTCGATTTACTTTTTTTGATTGATCTTGAAAAGATTTGTATGTGAAATATTCATGTGGATATTGAAGAGATTTTATTTTAAATATAAAACAGTTCACACTAAAGAAAATGCTTTCTTCAGTTCTTCAGATCTTCAGTATAACAATAGAAACTTTAACTTTGTGGATTAAGTTCTATTTTTATAAATTTCTTTTACTCCAAAACTTTATAAAATTTCAAAACTTAGGCCTTTGTTTATTTTAACCAAAAATAATTTACTATTATATTAATGTTATAGCAATAATTGTTGACAATAATCCTGATGTTGTAACGATAATTAATCGTCAATCATATAAAAACCCACTTTATACACAACACAAAAACCTCACAACCATTAATCAAGTATTAAATAATCTAAACTAATAGAAGCTCTTATTTGAAGCTATAACAACACTAATAAATCATTGTTATTTATGTTTCTTTTGAATTAACATTTGAAGGGGTTTTATTTAGGTTTCATAAACTTAAGTAAGTGGACGTTTTGAGCAATGAACTCAAGATTTTAACTTGGAAATTACATAATGCTTGATTTGAGCTTTTATTTAAATATTTTCATAAGACTTTATTTAAAGTCCAATTTAAGTCACTTAACTTGAAAACCAAGCAAAGCATCTCTTGCTTCAATTTTTAATTTAATTTCAGCTGAAATGATATAGCATAGGTTAATGAAAATGCATTTTGAGTTTGGGTCTTCGTTATTATAACGCAAAGAGAAATTTGGTTCACCTGAAGGAGTTAAAATTAAAATCACTTTTATTTATTGGAAAAATGTTTAAAATAAATTTTCGATACAAAATGTATAGACAAATGGGTATAAAAATTTGTCCATATGGTCCAAGACCATGATAAATTGGTTAAAACTTTTGTCTTGTTTTTTTGAATAGGCTCCAACATTATCTTCTAAGATTGTTTTTACTGAGAAAAAAGTGGTTGCGTGTACTTATGTACGCGCGTGAGAAGTTATACTTCTTTGGTATCATTAAAACTTAGTTTTTATTAATTTTATTAAAATAATCAATTTTAACAAAAACTGTAATTTAATATTTAATAATAATAATATATAAATTTAAAGATTTAATTATTAAAAATAAAATTAAGAGAATAATATTTTAATTTGTATTAATAAATAATATCGAAAGGAAGCTACCAGATGTTTATAAAATTTGTCAGGATCATTTTTCTGGTTAACAATTCATGCATGTCATTAAAACGAAGCTTCATAGAAATTGCAAAATAAATTTAGTAGCTACGTGTCAAAGTAAATGTCTTAATCTTATTCATATTTTGTGTTACTTAATTATTATTCTAAGATGGTTGAATTATTTCAGAATCCCAGATTTTGTGATAACTAAGAATATGTAAGGAATGCAGACGTCATTTTCATCATTAAATTTCAAATAGTATAACAGCTACTGCAAAATTCGAGAAAAGTAATAACCTATTTTTTAATAATATGTGTCATTTGTATATGTAAATATTTTCTTAATAAAATATAAAAAATATATTTAAAGAATTAATTATTTTTAATTCAAATATAAAAATAAGTAAATAAATAAATAAATAAAACAAAAGTTCAAATTACGCGCGCTTAGTTAAAAATACCGTGCCGTTTTGCGGGCAACTTCATCTTGTTAATTTGTGATGATAAAATAGAACGCTACTAATGCTTCTAAAACCGCACCGCGATGCAGACGTCATTTTCATCATTAAACTTCAAATAGTAACTATAACAGCTACTGCAAGATTCGAGAAAAGTAATAATTCATTTATTAATAATATGTGTCATTTGTATGTATAATTATTTTTAATTTAAACATAAAAATAGATAAATAAGTAAATAAATACAACAAAAATTCAAATTACATGCGCCAGGAAACCCAGTGGTTTTGCGACTAACTTCATTTTGTTAATTTTTGCCTAAAGAAGGATAACTTCAAAAATATTTGCATCTTAAAGGACACTCTGCATTTCATTAGTTGTAGAAAAAATGTTTATCAAAGAACATTTTCCACTTAAACTCACACTCCAACTTAAAGAAACTTTAAAAACAGTTACCAATGCAGATTTTTAATTTTATTTTGTTAAAACTTTACAAAGAGACAATGATTTTCTTATAAATCTTTATCGCAATTTTTGACTTCAGAACGACATTAGATAGGTCAAATATTGCAATAGAGTGGTACACTTAGTGGCTTTTAGTGGAGATATCATGTCAAAAACTAAACATTTTATGAAATAAATCTAACTTAACATTTTGACTTAAAATTTTATTAATTTGCAAAGTTAATGTTCAACTTAACTTCATTTTTAATATAAATTTTTGGCTTGAGTTTTTATAAGCTTTACTTTATTTATTTTAAATTTTAGGCCAGGAGCTTGAAGCTCAAGCCAAGCAGCGAATCGTTAACTCTAAGCCAGAAGATGTTACTAGAGTCTACAATTTTTATTTGTTATTGTAAAAAGAGCAAAAAGAAAGAAACTGTGGCGACTAGAAATGGAATTCGAACATGCAGCGAAACCTCTCGCAACTGCCCTGACGAAATGATGTTATATACCTTTAGCAAATGCAATTTGTTCGGAGCCAGTGCTGTCCAATGTAATTGTATATATTATGTGTAAATAAATGTGGGTAACCACTTCCACCTTACATTCTAGTGACCCAGAATTGCAGCACGAAAGCAGCAGCGAGGAACGGCCATTCTGCTTATACCTGCAAGTTTCGCCTCATATTTTGGACGTCACAAAATCACGAAGGACTCAACAAAGGAGCTTCGGATATACTATTCCCTACTCGTCCCACGTCGTCTTCGGGCTCGAGCCACAGCTGATCGTCTCCAGCGACCCCGGCTCCACGACGGTTCCAATCACGGCAGCCCAGAGTCTCACAGTCCAATGAAGACAATAATCGTGACCAAGTCACTAGGAGGGGCGTAATGTGACGATTCGAAATGGAATTCAAACATTCAGTGATACCTCTCGCAACTGCCCTGACGAAAAGACGTTATATACCTTAAGCAATTCAATTTTTTCGGAGCCAGTGCTAGCCACTGTAATTGTATATATTACATGAAAATAAAATATTAAGTGTTTCGACACTCGTATATAAGATTTTACTAGGCTTTGAGGGTAACTTGTTAAATGATAAAACAAAGATATTTAAATAGCGTATGTATGCACACTTAGGTCTACTTATTTCAATGCATGTGCAAGCAAGAAACCAAATAATGATTTGCAAAGTTCCTAGAATGCATAAAGTTGTTCAACGAATTTTTTTTTTAAATTAAAACCAAATTTTTAAGTTGAGTTGGACAAAAATAACTGGATTTGGTAATTGGTTTTGTTTTTAATACATACTCTATTTATGAAAGCTTGCATCTTTATTTGATTTAAAATCATAATCATAGTCAGTACATTTTCTTATTCTAATCACTAATAGCTTGCTCATCACTGCTTTAATTATTCAGTTTTTTTGTAAATCAAAACATTCTGCTTATTAATACAAAATTTTCTGAGACTATTTGAGCTTTTGGCCAAGTTTGAAAAAAAGGTATTTTTAAAAAGGATCCGTAATTTTAATAATTAGTCTTAAATGTTTAGTTCTACCTGTAGAAATATACAAAATAGTTATTTAACCTTGCTGTAACATTTTAAGCAAATATTATTGTTAGTATTTGAATAATAGATGAAGGTATAGCTCATGTTGGCCGGACAAGGCATTCTAATTATGCAATAACATATAATAATAATTCAACAATGAAAATGTTCGTCTGTCACGGCCGACAATTCGGATGTTCGTGCCTGATTCGTCATTGTCAATGACCTCTTGTCTTGTTATCTTAATTACCACGGAAGAATTATGAACGAATGAAAATCAAACTAGTATTTAAAGATATTTATACGATACGTAATTTTAACCATTGAACTAAATACATGATGATTAAAAGAAAAGGCAATTACCACGGCCAATTTATCTTGCATATTATTTCCCCTTCAAAATTTTCAATCACTAGAAGATTTTTTCATTAGATCAATTACATTTAGATAAGGTTATAGTTTTCACCTCGATCGTAAAGTCGTAAACCTAGATCTAATTTATCGAAAATATTATTGAAATTTATCATGTATTTCAATCAATCATAATAGAAGTGTTTACAATAAAAAGCATTGATTGTAGCTTTTTTATTGAAAAAAAAAAAAATGTTCGTGACATTATTGAATGTCTTTTACACGAGAAGAGGTCATTAAAGAAGCATGACAAGAGTGAAGACGAGATCTTATCCATATCAAAGCAATTGGCTCATTTAAAAACAAGATTAAGAAAGCAATTTAAAAAAGAAAATGAGAAAAATTCTTGTACTGTACGAATCGAATGATAATTAAGTAGATGCCGCTCGACGCAAGTCGAGTGCATGTTGAAAAGCTCGAACAAGTGTTTAAACAAAAGACAATCGTCAACGCAATTATGACAATTATACAACGAAGGAAGAATGTTAATGATGATGATGATGGCGATATTTTCTTAAACGATATAATTTTTTATTTGTTTAGATTTGTACGTTATTAGGATATTTTCAAAAGAAAATTTTTATATATAAATAATTGAATGAATATTATGTACCTCAAGAAAATGTACGATCCCATAGGACAATATCTAATCTATTTTGCTAAAATGGTTGAATAGATTTTATTAATGTTTTACATGAGTAGGTCTCAGGTCTTAAAGTAATATACATAGGTATTTCTTTCCTTATAATCTTAAAGATCGTATGGGATAGCTAATATATTTCTTATGAAAAGTGGCTTAAGGGTTTCTAAAGAAATAACTATAAATTTTAATCCTTATTTAAAGTCAGTAAGTTATACCAAGATGGATTTAATCCTGGAAAAGCATGATTCATGAAGAATTATCACTATTTTTCTGCCAAACTGCCAAAATAGCTGAGAGATTATTTAAAAAGTTTATTAGGAAGATGTCTAATGTTTATTCATCAACAATTTTAACTAAAATTTGCTAAGCAAAGCGGATGGAAATCTAGGTTCTAATTTTACGATTTTTTCCAAAATTTTTTGTACTTTTAATTTAAAGCTAAAAAATATCGTCAAGAGGTTCTCTATTCTATATATGTATATATTCTATATATATATATATATATATATATATATATATATATAGTTCCTCTACGCCACAGATTAATTAATGGCATAGGTATACGATTAAACACAAACTTAAATAAAAGGAAAAATCGTAGCCTGTCTCTAATGAAATTAAATATAAATACTTTCGGATTCTTCTTTAAATTTTGGTTAATGCACAGACACTAAAGTGGTTCTACGCATTACGACTAATCCTTTCGAAGTTATGGAACCTTGAAAACTAGCATTGCACACAGAAGGAAAAATGCATCTTCCAAAAGTTAAAAAAGCCAAAAGTAATGCATTGATGCATTATCTATTTAAATTTTTATTCTGTCATTTTTAATTTCAACTTACCATTTATATATATTGTAAAAAACAACAATATAAAAAGGAATTTACGACAAAATTATCAATTTTCTAGTTTTTTTCATCAAAAGAATTCTTAGCACACAAGCAATCCACTTTTCTAAGAAGTTATAACACAGATTACAATTTTTTTCTTTTTGAAGTTATACTTCTTTAGGCGCGTTATGAAAAAATGATGAGAGTAAAATTTTAAGATGCGTGCGCATCTTGAGACAAAAATTAACAAAATGAAGTTAGTCGCAAAACCACTGGGTTTCCTGACGCGCATAATAATAATAATAATAATAATAATAATAATAATAATAATAATAATAATAATAATAATAATAATAATAATAATAATAATAATAATAATAATAATAATAATAATAATAATAATAATAATAATAATAATAATAATAATAATAATAATAATAATATTAATAAGTACTATTTGAAGAGTAATGATGAAAATGACGTCTTCATCGCGGCGCGGTTTCAGAAACATTAGTAGCGTTCTATTTTATCACAAATTAACAAGATGAAGTTGCCCGCAAAACGGCTCGGTATTTTTTACTAGACGCGCGTAATTTGAATTTGTGTTGTATTTATTTTCTAATTTATTTATTTTTATATTTAAATTAAAAATAACTATATATACAAATGACACATATTATTAATAAATATGTTATTACTTTTCTCGAGTTTTGCAGTAGCTGTTATACTATTTGAAATTTAATGATGAAAATGACGTCTGCATTCCATGCATATTCTTAATTATCACGAAATCTGGGATTCTGAAATGATTCAACCATCTTAGAATAATAATTTAGTAACACAAGATATGAATAAGATTAAGACATTTACTTTGACAAGTAGCTACTTACTTTATTTCGCAATTTCTATGAAGCTTCGTTTTAATGACATGCATGAATTGTTAACCAGAAAAATGATCCTGACAAATTTTATAAACATCTGGCAGCTTCCTTTTGATATTATTTATTAATACAAATTAAAATATTATTCTCTTAATTTTATTTTTAATAATTAAATCTTTAAATTTATATATTATTATTATTAAATATTAAATTACAGTTTTTGTTAAAATTGATAATTTTAATAAAATTAATAAAAACTAAGTTTTAATGATACCAAAGAAGTATAACTTCTCACGCGCGTACATAAGTACACGCAACCGCTTTTTTTTTGTTTTCCTGAGTATCTTTGCGAATTTTTATGTTTTCAAGTGCAAAGCTAACTAATATTTTAATAAAAGTAATGCATGTGCTCTAGTTTTTAATGATTTCAGCGTAACTGACGAATTAGTTTTGGAAAAAATTAATTACTCGGAGCATTGTGTAGATTTGAAAATGGCTAAATTTTCATTTGGTCAACAAAGTGAATATTTTGTATATCCTTTGTCTTATTTGTCTGTGGGATAGTAGAGCAAAACAACTTTATTGGGAACTAGCTGATACCCGCCCGCTTTGCTGAGCGTATCTTAATTAATCTAATTGAATAATAGAAAATTTCACCCAAAATAGGAAATTCAGCTATTTTAGCACGAATAGATAATAATGTTTTTGGAATAATGTATAATACCTATGCTTGTGAACTTTTCACACCAAATGTCATATGAAATCATTTATGAATTTGAGTAGAACGGATTATTAGCTATCCTTTAGAAAACTTACCTTTTTTAAGGATAAAAAATATTTAACGTACTTATTATCTTATGATCTGTGGTATTAGGTTTAGTTTCCATAGGATCACTATTCTAGGATAGTATTAGGATATATATTAGGATAGTACTATTTTAGGTCCACTATGTCTTATCGGTAAGTCTGCTATTTCCCGGGCTCCAAGATGAGACAACGGATTTTTATAGATCTTTCTAAAATATATTAAAAATTGAATATATAGTGTTTTTGCCAAAAAACAACGCGTTGGTGACTTCTAATTTGCTATTTTCTTTTGAAAAATAAGTTGGGCTGGATTTCTTTTTGTTCTGGGGCTCTGCCTAACGGCTTCACCGCTCTTAGTCAAACTCCTAATCAGGATCACTTAAGTCAAACTGTTTGTTTTGGTTATTTATTTTTTCGATTTGTGGTTTCTAGGAATTTAACCTATCGGTTTACTTCTAGCATCGTTATAATTTCAAAATTTACGAGCATTAACTTATAAGAATAAAAAAAAAGTTAAAAATCATGTCGTCCACAGCTGCCTACCGATGTAAGTTTTTCGTTGGGTAGTTTTAATTTTTTTCCTCAGAAAATTAAAAATTTTTTATTTTATTTCATATTTTTTCGAATCTTGTAGTGTAAAATTAAAATAAAAGTTAATAAAAACCAAAGAGTATATCGTCCAAATCATTGATATTTTCATGAATTGCGAGCATAAATATATCAGAATCAATCTTATATCAAGGGCCATAAAACTACTACCAGTGATTTGTATTAAATAATATTAAGGTGAACTTAGAACAAAATTATTGATTTTCTACTTTTACCATCAAAGGAATTCTTAAGACACAAGCAATCCATTTTTCTAAGAAGTTATAATATCTCGTTCTATGATTGTTAAATTAATAATAGAATAATTATGGTACAATCGATTAATCATTTTAAGCTTAACATAAAAGAAACTTTTTCGACAAGAAACTTTTATAATATTAATGTACGTTTGAAACAAATATATTTCAATTTATATTTTATTAATGAAACCATACAAATTTAAAGTTGTTTCCAATAAAAGCAATGATTTATAATCGGAAAATATTTCGTAATTACTTTCTTTTTAAGTGTACTAGAATTGCAAGAAAACTATTTTTTACCTTGTAATATGAATTATATCAAGTATTAAATAAAAAATTGTTCTCTTGATAGTCTAAGAATAATAAACTTATTCCTCAACACATCATCGCAAATATTTCCACGTTAACATACTTGAGTGAAAATTTGTTTGCATTCAAGTGAATGTCATATACTAGTTATAATTTATACAATGAATGAGCGTCAACGATAAATGGGCGTATATCGAACGATTGTCATCATCAATCATATTTCAAACATTACGAACTCGTGAGCTTCCATTATATACGACATATACTCGTATATGGTTCGTGAAAAAAAAAAAAAAACGATTGAACTGTTGAAAATTAAAAAAAAATCTTCTCTGGTTTTATGTTTAAAAAGCCTATATTATCACAGGTAATCGATTGTATTTAATAAAGCCTACCTGGTGGAAATCAATTGTATAAAAGAAATGTTAAGCTTAAAGATAAATTGATAAATAGAGGCCACACTCCGTTTTTTTTTTTCAAATAAAATAACAGAGAATAATTCTTTCGAGAGTTCATTGATTTTCTATTAATCTCGTATTTTACAAACAGAAAGCTTTATCGGTAAAAATACGAAAATCTCTCTGTGATGTTTTAAAACATTTATCAAATGGGAGTAAATATGGAGTATTAAATATTTTTTTACAAACAACAGCAGCAACAAAAAATAGATTTTATCATTAAAAATCGCAATCTCAGAGTATTTAAATGTATATAACAAACCAGAAATGGACGCTTCGTTAAATATGAGAATGTTATTATTTTTTTGTGATATTTTCCTAGAAATTTTCAATTGAAAATCATAAAAACACTTTTATATAGAAAAGACTCGTTAAAAAGAAAATTATTAATTTTTTTTTTCAGATATTTGAAATCCGGAAATGAATTTTAACATTTACCAAAGACCGCCTCGGGGTTTATTTAGTCGAAGCCCGATCGATGGCCGTGACTTCGTTTTGTAGATCATTTTCAAGGCAAGGTTGTTTGGGATCTTTCATATCGATCATTTAATGAATTGCACCTTTTACATACCTGCAACAAAAAGAGAAAGACGTATTAATTAAAACGTTTAGGCATTGGTTTGTCTTTTTTATTATACGATTTATAGTTTTATCAAAATTATTGAACCACAGACACCGGTGTATATAAGCAATTCTTTTACGGATTTTCATCATTAAATCTTTTGATATCTCACCGTTCAAGTGTGCATCGAAGTGCATCAACTTTAAGGATTTTAAACGTCAAGTTTAAGGTAATTAAAACGTTGCTTCTTACTAGTTTTTTTTTTAAATTTAAATTACAATTTTATTTTTAAAAATTTTTATTTGTCAAGTGAAAAAAATGCTTATATAATCTAACATTTCCAAATTTTTAAATGTCAAAGGCACTATTCCATTTTAAATTACATCAAAAAATTAATTTTTTAAAAAATTTCACGTGTTTGAGTGTGTTGAAATGTGCAATAATTAAATCAAAAAAATTAAATAAATAGCAAGAGCTGGTTTCCATAATAAAATTAAATAAACATCAACTTTGAAAATGTTTAATTTGATTCAAGCTGAAATTATGAAAATTCCATACGGAAAAAAATGCAATTAAAACCATTTAATTCATATTAGCTCGAATCGGAGTTTCATTTGTACTATCAAATATGCATTAATATTTATTTTAAATAAATATAAATAATATTGGTAAAATATCGCGTGGGCCAGGAGAAATTATATAAATAATTCGTTTCGTATTGATTAAAAATTAAAACAACACAAAACGGGTAAAATGTAAATTTTTCAATTTGAGCTTGAAAGCTCCCTGCGTCTTTCTTGCGTTACGTTCGGTTCAAATCAATTTGTCTGTTGATGAAATGCTCATTCATCAAGAAAATGGTGTAAATAAGACAGACGTGCACGAATCATTTTTTTTCTTATTCTTGGTACAATTTGAATTGAATTCTCGAGTATTTTTTTTTTAAATGTGTGGCGCTTCAATATTTCACTTTCGTTTGTTGTCCACTGACCTACATCATTTAATTATAAATCGTTGTGAGCAAAAATAGAAGAAAAAAAATTTTAATTAAAAATTCCATTACGCATTTTAATCGCATAAGAATTCGTGTTGACTGGTTATGATTTATGTTTGAATGTAGGTATAATTTCATTAGGTATTGGAATTGTGAAATTTATGTTTTGATTTTTTCGCAAATTCATTTTTTACCAGTCTGATATTGAAATGGAAATTGCAGTTGTATAATTTTTTTTTTGAAATCGCTGGGTTTATAATTTTAATGATTGAGTGGTTCACCTCGGTATCGCTGCGTCATCAAGGTAACGTTTCCGTGTGGCTCTTTAACAAGGTTGCGTTTATATTTCAAAGGCATTGCATTGATGAAAACGGCACGACGTTAACCGCCCCTTTTGTCGGCGGTTTATCGCGTCATTAGTTCACGGCCCCTACACGAAATCTACGTGTAATTAAAACCTTCCTCGTGTACTTTATGTCGACTTTCATTAATTTCAAATATTCAATGAACGAATTAATTGAAAAGCTGCGATTCCTACGCTTCATCATCATAATAAACGTAATCGAGCGGCGTTGGAAAAGCAGCCTTCTGCGCCACGCTGTGCCGCTTATCGCCGACCACATCAACAAGAAAATTATCTAGTTAATTGGTTATTACTTTGATGCAAATGCAAGAATATAAAGAATAAATAAATAAAAATAAAATTTTTAATGCAAAGCACGACTTAAAAAAATTAATTAAAACCGGGTCTACGTTTAATATACCAGTATTGTAGAGATTTTCAAGTTCTTGAAAATGTTTTTTACACAAAAACCACTGCACGGATTTTTATGAAACCTTACAATTATATACTTTGTATTTAAAAGAAACACGTAGGTTATATTTTATCCCGAAAAATGTATGGATCAAGAGATTTCAATGATATTTAGTAGGTATACATGGTGTATGTTTGTAGAGGAATACAAAATATAACTTTTATCCTGGAAAGATTCATGGTTCCTATAAGATAACGAATCGAGTATATTTTCTTGTTTCTTACAAGACACCGAAATTTTGGTTGTTGTTTATCAAACAGGAACCAAATAAGAAATTAACGTGACATTTTGTACAGGATAAACTGCCTCTAATATTGCACATATGTAATGATTTTAATCCTGAGTCATAAAAATGATTTTTATTTCACATACACACAATGTGTATAGTGGTAAAAAATGGTATACCTTACTAATCTAGAAAATGCATAGTTCCCGAGGGATAGTATTAAATAAAAATATTTTTACAGAATATCTCTGTACATATTATGAGCAATACCGTGATTGACTGACAGGTACGCTAGAGATTAACCTACCGAGGATAAAAGCATGAAATTTAACAGTGTAAATTCTAGAAGACCGTGACGTTCACTAAGATAGGATTTTTCATAATGAAACCTCATAATAAAAAAATTATAATGAAAAATAGCTCAAAAAGAAGGTTAAAAGTTTTGTATTATTTAATTTCTACTCCTAAAAGCTAAAGCTTTAACATTTACATATTAATATTTAATTCAAGTTTGATTTGATTTAAAGTCAAAAATAGCTCGAGTAGCTTGAAAATTAAGCCGAGTAATGAAGACGAGAAATTAATAAAATTAAAGTTAAAAGAAAACAAACAATGAACAAACCTTTTTTTGAATTTTTAGTAATAAAATTAAAAAAATTTGTGCGCTATATTTAGGTTCAAAGCTGAGAAAAGTTTAGTTTTTCTAAATATCTGTAAATATATCGTTTCCTTGACTTGTAAAGGTATTTTGAGTGTCTAAGAAACTTACAAAGCATACAACTACTTGTAAATTTGATTTTTCGCAAATTCTGTGCAATCATCTCTTTTGGAGATTGATCGCGATAAGGAGAAATGCTCAGTACAGTATGATAATACTAGGTTCATTCTGGAGTCCATTAAGAAATTAAATTATTACGAAACTCATTGTCAGTCATAAATTAAAGGTTAAGTCTTAGGCTAGTCAAAATTGACATAAAAAATCAGTAAATTTGCTAAACAGGATGTATCTCTGATTTTTTAGTATTATATTTGAACCCATTAAGGCTATGAAATCACAGTTTGCAACTCTCAAATAGTTGTGGAAAATTTTTTATACAAGAAAAACCGTGAAATTTTTGAACTTGTTTCAGATTCTGCTCGGTCTCTCCTAATTCATGCATTTTTCTCTCAAAGCTTTTCTGTGCGTTTTTTAAGAACATTATTGACTACAAATTGAGCCTAACCGAAGCTCTGCACGCTAATGGATTGCCGAGTTACGGTACTTTGAAAATAGGCCAGTTTTTTAACAAAATGAAAATTAGAAAACCCATTTAAGGTAAAATCATATTTTGGTGGGTATTGGTGGATCGTCAGGGTTGTCTTGAGACTTGTCACCGTCGTCCTCTTCAATGATGATAAGGGCAGCATTCTTGTACATTTCCCCAAAACACGTAGCACACATCACAGAACATTCAAGCCCTGCCTGATTGCTCCAATTTTTACAGTCAATGAATCAAACAATGGATTAGTAAAACTTCTCCTTTGATAATTCGAACGTTTACTGAGCTTAACTATAAATAAGTCATAAAATAACTACCTTCAAATTAACTATGGATTTATAGTAATTAGGAGTTCAACTTATCGAGAGTTCACTGGATTTAAAGTTCAATTATGCAATTTAAAATATTTTTGTTTTAGATTATTATGTATAACAAAAGTCATGTAAAAGGCTGCAACTTATAAGAAATTTAGCTAGTAAAGGAAAGACATTTTTAATGCTGGTTAGTCGTTTACAAACGTTTTCAATTTTTAATTGTCATTCAACTGTATTTTTATCTACTCGTTTTTAATTCAATTTTGATTTTAAAAAGTTGATAAAATTAATCCATTATATTTTTTTTCTAAAGCTGATTTCGTATAGTACTAAAGTTGTCTATCAAATTAATTTTCTTTTGTTCTTTCCCATGTAAAACGCTTACTGTTTCACAGTTAAAGTAACAATCAACATTTAAGTAAATAAAAAAAAAAAAACTCAAGTTTGTAAATGATTTTTTTTTTATAAACGAAAAGACAAAATACTAAATCAATATCAACGATACGTCAAAAACCATAACATAAATTGAATCTTAACAATCGGTCGGCAGAAAGTTTAATACATTCTTTTTTATTGTTGGAATTCACATCTCACTTTCATAACACCAAATTGATGAGGTAAATCATTTTCAATGTACCAATGATCAGATAATTACGATTAACGCAATTAAATGTTAATTTCAATTTAATTCTTGTTTACAAAATATTAATAGCTAACGTGCAATTTGTTGTTACCATGGAAACATAAAGCGACAGATCTGACGTCACAGTTTTCATTAAGATTATATTTTAATTGTTTTTAGTATTTTCCGTTAATTATTATTTAATTTTCTCACCGTTTTAACCTTTCCTGAACTTTCACAAATATTTCAAGACCAAAATTAACAAAATCGTCCCATCCATTCTCGAGTTTTAGCGAGACTAACGAACAGCTTATATATTTTTATATATATATAGATATATACCTATTGATTACGAGTTAAGTCCAAGTTTACCTCAAACTCAATTTATTTTAAAAAATATCCAATTACTTGAGTTGATAAATCCCAACCTGCATTTACTATTTAAATATGAAAAAAATTAAATTAAAGGTTAACTACATAATTTAACTCGAGCCAGTTAGTTCTTCAACAAGATTGCATATTTGCATATCTGCTGAGAAATATTCGAGATTTATTTTATTTTATGGTGTTTCTACACAAAAAAGGATATATAAAAAAGAACACTTCAGAACTGTGAAAGAAAACCATCAAGATTATTTTTATAATATTTCAATTAATAATTTTCAATTGAAAAGGTTTCTAATAAATATTCAATAAGCAATACTTTAAAAAAATTAATTGACCACAAAATTTAGTTTAAAAACTTTCCTGTCGATAAACTCAAAAAAAAAAATACAAATAATAATTAATTTACATTTTTTTTATATTTACGAAATAAAACTTCAATTTTATTTGCAAATCGTTCTTTCCCTTCCGAAATAAAAAATATATCTATACCAAAACACTAAAATTGTTACGATATCGTTATTGTGACAATAAAAAAATTGGAATAGATAAAAATGAGCGAACATTTAAAAACTAAAATTGCATTTGAAATTTTCTTCCAATGCTACTTTTACGTTTATCTTTCGTTGTAATCTACCCTTCAGAATACCAATTGCGATCGGCGGTCGTTATTTCCAATTGATTTTGATCTGCCATTCGAAACAATACATTCTCCACTTATCTTCAGTCTATTGAAAAATAAAAAAAGTCACTTTGCTGTCATACGTTTCCACATTTTCAAAATTATCCAGCTCTCGACAAACAATTAAATTGTAATTTTTTCTTGTACAAATTATTATTAAATTTAATTTTATAAAAACATCCCCTAATGATTCTCGAAAATGGCAAGGGGCAAATTGTTAATCGGTCTGAAACGTTTTCTGACTTGATAATGTTTTTAATAAAGCTTCTGCATTTGGATGGTATGAGAATATTTCAATTACTCTTGCCAAGAGATCTCTGGGAATCGTTTTGTAAGAAAAGCTCACTCTCTCTCTACACGCAGTCAATTAAGTATTCCAAACACGATGAGTTTTGTGATCAGGAAAGCTTTTATAGGTTTCCTTTCCGTTTTATTGTTTTGTTTTTTATAGACCCCTCTGACTCCTTATAATTTCCCTCCACCAACTGTTTAAGACGAAATTTATCCGAGTCCAACGAAAGAAGTTTATTATCTCTCTTATCAAAATTCAACGCGGGAAACTTTGTTAAATATAAAATAATTTTATTGTTTTCTTTTTTGCAGACAAAATAAAAATGCGTACTAACGTAGCTATCATGGTTTCGATTTTGGTTGGAAGTATTGGAGCGCAATTTTTGGCGCCACAATATGCAGCGTTGGGAGTTCCACAAGAAATACCGGCTGCACATCAGGATGTTCTGTTCAATGCCCAAATGGAGGCTCAATTACCCCGAGAATTGCTTAAGAGTGCCAAGTTTTATGATAATCCTGCAATTGCTGCAGCACTAGCGCAAGAATCTCTCCCAACCAACATGGAAATGGCAACATATCATCGAGAAGCTGCAAAAATTCCACGTGAACAAGTCTTGAAAATTGTGAAAAATGCTGGATTTGTGCAACGAAGATAAATTGCAACAACCACCTGCCATATAATTGTTAAACCGAGACTGATGATTCAAAAATGTCATATTCGCCATATTTTTCTTCATTTCAAACTGTACTTATGATATTTTAATTACTATCTTCAATAAATTATTTATTTATCTAACATATTTCTTGATTTAATTGTAAAACCACAAAAATATCAAATGCATTTCTTACCATAACATCAATATTAACCACAAAATTGATATTCACATAGCACGACAACTAGTTCCATGAATCTGCTGTTAAATTTCGCAAATATTCCAAATAATTACCGTGAAACTATGGATAACTCATTTCACTCATCGTTTTAATGTGCTCTTTTTATATCGACATTCTTCATTTCAGCTTTTTCGTGAAAAGTGCTGACAATTTAAAATGTTTTATGATGAATAATTTAAAAGATAAATTGGTGCTTTAACCCGGGCATTAGTAAACTGTCAATATTTTTTTTTAGTTATTTTTTTTTTTGGCAAAACTCGATGGCTGTCTTTAAATTTTAAATAAAATGCCATCATTCAATTTATGAATGTCAACATTTCATGGTTGAAACATTAAAAATGAAATCATAGATTTGCACAAAGGATTAATAAATTTGATCCCCAAAAACATCCTAATGGAAACCAAAACATTTTTGATTTTGAAATTGAAATATCTAAACATGAAATTGTGCAAATTTTGCAATTGAATTTACAGCATTATGACCATAATATTCTAAATTCGTGCGTCAGACCAAAGAAAATATCTTTTGTACTAAATAATGGCAGATAAGTGTATTATGTATGACAATAATGCATAGTGGTTATGCATTATACAATAAACTTGCATATAATGCATGCTTGTCTATGACCACACAGTTGTGTAAATATAATATATGGACGAATTGTATAGACAAACGAAAATGGGAGAAGCGATGCTGACACTAAATTATTACAAATTTGCTGCTTTGAGGCATTGCACACATAGATAATGCCTATATAGTTTGTTTCAAGCAATAGAGGTAGATACAGACAGTATGAATAGTTTTACATACATACACTTACTAACAAGCGATACTCTAGGCTTTCATTTAACCATAGCCCAGTCTATATACAGCAATACAATTTATAACTCCAATTACAAATTATTGATAAATGATTTCCAGTATTTCCCTTCGACCAAACTTGCTGATTATGTCAAATATTCTGTAGTTATAGGTGAAACATAGAAGGATAAAAAAAATGTCTACCCTTACTACCTAAAATCATACAATTTTACTTAAAATTAAGTCAAACTCGACTAGAATATTAATTTTTAAAGGTTAAATCAAGCGAGTATTGAAATCATAAACATTTACAAGTCACAATGTCAAGCACAATTT
This sequence comes from Sisyra nigra, assembly GCA_958496155.1. NCBI lineage: Eukaryota > Metazoa > Arthropoda > Insecta > Neuroptera > Sisyridae > Sisyra > Sisyra nigra. The sequence goes on from OY292313.1 coordinate 57,236,482, forward strand.
ATTTAAAAAAAGTGGTTGCGTGTACTTATGTACGCGCGTGAGAAGTTATACTTCTTTGACATCATTAAAAATTAGTTTTTATTAATTGCATTCAAATAATCAATTTAAGAAACTGTAATTTAATATTTAATAATAATAATATATATATTTAAAGATTTATTTATTAAAAATAAAATTAAGAGAATAATATTTTAATTTGTATCAATAAATTATATACAAAGAAAGCTGCAAGACGTTTATAAAATTTGTCAGGATCATTTTTTTGGTTAACAATTCATGCATGTCATGAAAATGAAGCTTCATAGAAATTGCAAAATAAAGTAAGCAGCTACTTTTCAAAATCAATGTCTTAATTTTATTCATATCTTGTGTTACTAAATTATTATTCTAAGATGGTTGAATCATTTCAGAATCCCAGATTTCGTGATAACTAAGAATATGCATGAAATGCAGACGTCATTTTCATCACAGCTACTGCAAAATTCGAGAAAAGTGATAACTTATTTTTTAATAATATGTGCCATTTGTATATAGGTATAATTATTTTTAATTTAAATATAAAAATAAATAAATAAATAAAAAAAATTCAAATTACGCGCGCCGAGAAACCGAGTGGTTTTACGGCCAACTTCATTTTGTTAATTTATGTCTTAGGATGGCCGCCCATCTAAAAATTTCACTCTTATCATTTTTTCATAACGCGCCTAAAGAAGTATAACTTCAAAAATATCCAACCCTTGACTCGATGTTAATCTTTTTTGATAAATAAAAGAAAAACTAAAAGGCATCGTTATCCTAAGGATAAAACATGCGAAATAAAATATAAATAAGGACAGCTTTGCAATTGTGTCAAACGAAATCGTATCGCTTCAGTGACTAAAAACTAACTCTGAGCCAGTGAAATGCTGACAGGTTATTAACTTCACTGAATTGAGATAATAGCATAGCATTGCATAAAGCATATAAACATAGCATATTGACCAAAAGAAATTCAAATTACCTAAACAATCCGTTTCTATATTCTTTCTGTTGATCATTGATTTTACCAGAAGTCCCTAAAAATTTTGTTTGTGTATCATCTGCGTTTAAAAAACTAACTTGGGAAAATATAGGTACAAAAACATTTCCAACAAAACTAAAAGTCCTATGGAAAAAGTTAAATGGCAACGTTGTAGATAATAAGTAGATCTACAACTTTTGTACTCACACTTTTTTCACATAACCTCAAAATTTATGTGAAAAATTCTACTTACCAAGTTTTTGGTTATTAATTTTTATCTTTTACAAAAAAAAAACAAAAATTTATACATTTGGTGAAAACCTACCTTTTAATATCCCAAACAAACTGTATTTTTTTTATTTAAATTTTTTTTAATATCGAAAATAATAACAATATATTACTTTTCAATCGAAAATTCTTACGTCAAAACATGTGATTTTTGAAAAAAGTCGGTGAGCTTTTTGTTCGTCGAAACCTTTACTTTCTGATGGTAAATATAATAATGTTAAATGTTTTTAGAAAATGCAATAATTAAAGTGCAAATTTCAATAAATTGCTCAAAAGTGAATATAATACAATTGTACAAATACAACTTTGAGCAGTTTATTAAAATTTACACTTTAATTATTGCATTTTCTGAGAACTCTTAACATTGTAATATATACATTTTTTGTACTATCAGAAAGTAGCGGTTTCAAAAAACAAAAAACTTACCGACTTTTTGAAAAAATGTTTTGACGTGAGAATTTTTGATTGAAAATTAAGTGAAAAATTTAATATTTTAAGTAAAAAAAAATTATAGTATGTTGGGGACATTAAGAGGTAAGTTTTTGCCCAATTTCATGAAAAAATTTTTATTCTCTTCCTTTTCCAATGGGTTTCATCCCACTATATTTTTTTTTTCAAAAATTATTTTTCCTTGTCGAAAACCACCTGTGGTTTGCAGATGATATAGCTTTAATCTCCTCTGATATTAGAGAAATAGAACGGATGCTAACAGAACTTAACTCAAAATTACGGAAGTTTGGTCCCTTTATGAATCTCAACAAGACAAAGATAATGAACCAGGATTGTTCACAAATCAAAATAGAGGGTTACAACAAAATCAACAATACAGCTGGAGCAATTGCGGATCTGGAAAGAGCATTTAAAGAGCAATTAAAAAAAATTAAAAAGTGACTTTTTTGTATTTTACAGTAATTTTAATTTTTAGTTTGCAAATTTTTAGACAATTAATTATTAATCAATTAATAACCACACACTTGGAGAAATTGCGGATTCTGAAAAAGCAATTTTTTGGCATATAGTTTAATTTTAAAAAAATGTTTCTCGCTAACGTATCAAACTCTGGTTAAAAAATATATGCAATAATAAGAGGGAGTGTTGAAATGTAATTTGATTATTGTAACGGTTGTAACTTAAAAATATTTTTTTTAATTTTTATTTACAGTAAAATATAAAAATGTTAAATGAGAATTTTAAAAAAAGCTACAAAAAATAATTTAGAAACAGAAAAAATAGAATTCAAATAATATTTTATTTATTCTAATATCTCATTATATTTCACAAATACAATTCACAAAAATTCACAAAACAAGTTATGAATTTAAGCAAAATTAAATGTAAAAATTCACAAACCGAAAAATCCAAATTGTTAATTTTGTATCTCCAGATACGTATTTCAAACGCCATGCGTTCGTCATCAGTGGATCAAATTGAAGTGTCTTCGAGAACAATTTCGTGCTGATTCACGAAATAGTCCCGAATTGACCTCAATTTATAGGTCCTTTCGATCCCTTTCTCTTTTACAATCGCTGCAGCCGGGAGTGCAATCCTTTCGTCCATTCTCTTCTTACCCTTTCCCAAAACGCCGAATAAGGCCGAATCCTGAATCGGTCCTTTCTCCCAGTTTAAAACTTTCCCTTTTCTTTTATAAATTTCAATGCTTTCGATGGCATCCAATCTCTTGTTCTGTTGAACATTTTTCAGAAGTTTTACTTCGGCTAACTTGTGGCCTGTTTCAACATTATGTTCCGCTACACAAGATTTTTCCGTTCTGGAATATTTTATATTTGCCAGGTGCTCCTTGTATCTAGTTCCTATTTTTCTTCTGGTTTGTCCGATATAGCTTTTCTCGCATTCCATACACGCAATTTGATAAATACCTGATCTTTGAAGATCAGGTATTTTATCCTTGCAACTCAGGAAAATATCCTTTAGTTTAGCTGTCGTGTATCCTGCCTTTATATCGTATTGTTTCAAAATGTTTGAAATTTTATTAGATACCCCAGGGAAAAATGTCAGCCTCGCCCATTTGTTTTGTTTCTCCTCCTCAGATCCTAAGGTTGTGACGTCCATCAGTTTTTTCCTCCAAACAGCCTTCTTCAGAATAAACTCCACAACGTTGGTCGAAAATCCATCAAAGGCCGCCACTCCTTTTATGTAATTCAACTCTTTCGTGTAGAGTTCATCCGTCAATGGCACGTTCAGAAGTCTATTCACCAGCGCGTGGAAAACCGCATGTTTTTGAGTCCCATGACAAGCTGACTCGGAAGTTATGTATCGGTCCGTGTGTGTGGGTTTTCTATATATATCAAATGAGACCTTTTTCCCCGTTCTACCGATCTTTAGGTCCAAAAAGGGTAGACTTCCACCGTCCTCTTTTTCCGCCGTGAAATTTAAACCTGACTGTCGCGCATTAAGGAATCCCAAAAACCAATCTGGATCCAACTCCTCACTGTTATAAATCGCAAAAATGTCATCAACATATCTGAACCACACCCTCGGAAACTGTGGACAACTTCTTTTTGCCTCCATCTCAAAATTGTTCATAAACAAATTGGCCAGAAACGGAGATAATGGATTTCCCATTGCTGTTCCTCGCGTTTGTTTGTAGTATGAACCCCGAAATTGAAAAACGGTCTGGTTCATACAACGTCGAGTCAGCCTTAAATACTCCTCTATTTCAACTATCGGTAGACCGTTGCCTCTTAGCCAGTCTTCCAAAATATTTATTGTGAGGTTGATTGGAACGCTCGGAAACAGAGCACTGACATCAAATGATATCAGACGATCTTTCTCCCCTATCTCCAAATCCCTGATCTTGTCGATTAAGTCTTCCCTATTTTTGATGGAAAATCCAGCGTGTGGTGTCATACTCCTGAATTTCTGTACGAGCCATTTTGCAATGAGGTAGGTTGGAGCGTTCATACTGGCAACGATGGGCCGCATCTGTGTTCCTGTTTTTTTTCCTGTTTCCTTGTTCCTGGTTATTCTCTACAATCTGCATTAAGTCGTACTGCGTACGCTCAAATACGGAATAATCAGTAGGCAGTGGAAGGAAAAACATTCTTTATTTTGTACATGCGCATAATACCGTTTGCTCACTTTATCATTGCAACGAAAGCATACGCCGTCTGCTTGGAAAAATCGCAATTTTTAAAGCTTTAATTACTTTGTTTTTAAAGAAGATATTGCGATAATTCTTTTTTTAGATAAAGACCAAGTATATAAGAAGTAAAACAACAACAAAATTGATCGAAATCTATCCAGTAGTTTTTGAGTTAAAAGCGAACATTGGAAAACAGCTCTCATTTTATTTATATACCTAGATAGATATACAATATACATATATTATAAGATCTTGCTTTAATGTATGTGTCTTCTACAATTCCTCATAGGTAACTGAAATACTATTTAATGGGTTTTGATGAAATTTCTTCATCAAATGAAGTGAGTATTACCCTGCATTGTCAACCTCTGAACGGCTATATAGACTTTGGTAATGACGGTATTACACTTTTAGGTAACTACTTGAACTATTGAAAAAGTGCACGTTTTTGATGCTGAAATAATCCCAAAAAAATAAACATAAACAAAATGATGTTTCAATCTATATGCAACTGGTATTTTAAATGATAGCAAAAATATATGCTAGTATAGAAAATTAATACCTTAATTAAGAATCAAACTTTTAAAATAAATGCGAGTAATTTCATAAGTTTTGTAAGATATTATTATAGCTAACAGATTCAAATACGTCGTCGTAACACTAGTCCAATAAAACAATAATTTTAAAAATAATTTTTCTAAAAAAACTAATTTAACTCGTCCGAACTTCAAGATTTATCATTTGGATCGTGTTAATCCATCGAGTCACAAAGTCGCACAAACGAGAGTTTGACTTTTCGAGTAGATCAATCTACGAGAAAACAATGTTTAAGACGTAGAATCTGAAGCGCACACCACTGGTGTGAGTTATCAAGTTGCAAAAGTAACAGAGAGGAGATAAATTAAAGTTTCTCTATGTGTCATTGCAGAACTGAAATCTTATCGTCGTCGAATTGCATTCGTCTGACAATGCATCGTTGTTAATTTGTCTCTTTTATCTTTAAACTTTTGCACAACTAGTTCGAAATTTCGCGAAAATAGAAGTTTTTGTTGATTTGAAAATGTATATCAATACAAAAAATATTAAAAAATGAATGATTTATTGCTACTAAGTTTCAATATGAGAAGTTAGCATGTAATAAATACAAATAAAATGTACCGAGTTTATTTTGTGTGTTATCTTCATATCATTGCTGCAATAATAACAAAATAAATGCGTCCTCTTTTGGCCTGGTTATTATTGTGTATATCCCTGGTGACCAAAGCCATCATCTTACATGTCATAACAATGCTACAACTAGAATCATTTCTTAGAGCTATAAATGCACCGACAGTTGCAGAGCAAAGCTGCTGACCTCAAATCGAGACAGAACAAAATTGTAACTACTTCCAAGTTCCAACTAGAGAAATAACGCTTGGATATGTTTATTAAATTTATGTACGTTCACACACACACATACATACACAAAAAATTGCAACGATGAGTGTGTATAATGTGTGAAATTGGATGAGATTGGGGATTACCTATATATGTATATATATATATATATATATATATATATATATATATATATATATATATATATATATATATATGTGTGTTGCTCGTACGATATATAATACGAGAGACATTTTTTAAATTTATTCCAAGAAAAATGGGAACGAGAAGGGAAAACAAATCAATTACACAGCTTTAAAACAAAAACGGGACAAGTCAAAAATATCCACGATAAATTCACCCTTGATGCTACCAATTTTAATTAAATCTAACAAAAAGCCTCGCCCAAAAAAAAAAGACCATTGTGAAAAAGTTAATGACTTCTAACGCGATAGATCTGTAAATTTGCTGTAAAAACAGTGTTGAAAAAATCATTACACAGCTCAAAATGTGATTAATTATTATCCATGTTTCACTTGGAATGGTTCAATGCTTTTGACCAAAAAAAAAAAAAAATAAATAAATTGTTAACTTTTGCTGAGAGGTAAATTGAATGATAAAAATGATGGCACTTTATCGCGGTAATATTAAAAAGTTTTGTGTTGTCGATGCAACCACTTGCATGTGCATATCGTCCCTATTTCAATCTTAATAGTGGTTTTAGTGCAATTTTACTTGATAATGATCTAAAAAGCTATCTGGGGCTTCAAAATACATAATCAGTGGTAAATTTCTTATTAATGCAAACTACTATGGTTGAATTCTATTTCCATCATTTGAATCTTTAATAGACTGGTTTTCTGCTATCTTCTCCATGATAAGCAATTGCTCAATAAATGGTTCATCCGTTTTAACTGACCGTAACTAACAGTTAGGAGGTTAACAACGAAAGATAAAATCATTAAATTTAAAAGTGTTATTCCTGTGACAGACAAACTTCAGAAAGCTCCCCCTTTCATGGGGCAAAGCTCAAAATTTTTTGATTCCTCATTAATTTTCAAGCATCCCAATTTTTATATGTAAATAACTTCTGTTATCTAAAGTTTTCATCCTTATATATTTTTATAGTTAGGACAGTGGTCGAAATAAATTTAGTTAACTTTAATTTCATATCCAAGCAAAGCCATATTCAGAATCTTATAAAATCGCCTTAGAAACTTTTTGAGGTGTCAAATTCAATAAAAGCAGGCAGTATTTGTAAGCGGCAGAGATATCACTTGAATGTGAGACAAACCATCGAGAAAGCAAAAGAATTTGGAAAACCAACACGGTTTTCCATTTACGCTTTGTTAATGGTATGATACTTATAGCGAAGGATTAACAGAGAAAATCACCTCAGCGGTGAGCGAGGGGTAAATTCTCCTTATCATTCTCTTGCTGAGCTTCTAACCAGGAATTTCTAGCCAGTTAAGCCGCGTTCACACGGTTCAAATTTAGTTGATCAACAATTTACAATTTTTTAGACTGTAGCGGGGTAAGCGACGCGAGAAGTGAAGCACAAGCGAGACGAATTGGAAGCAAATTGAGCAGAATTGAAAGAAAACTGACCGGGGTCGACTTGGTCTACAAAAGTTTGACTGAGTCAAACATTTTGTCGTTCAAGTCAATCGAGTCGACCCCGGTCAGTTTTCTTTCAATTCTGCTCAATTTGCTTCCAATTCGTCTCGCTTGTGCTTCACTTCTCGCGTCGCTTACCCCGCTACGGTCTAAAAGATTGTGAATTGTTGATCAACTAAAGTTGAACCGTGTGAACGCGGCCTAACTGGCTAGAAATTCCTGGCTAGAAGCTCAGCAAGAGAATGATAAGGAGAATTTACCCCTCGCTAACCGCTGAGGTTTTACGACTGGGAAGGAACCAAGTCAGGACAGTAACTGGACTGATAACCAGATACTATAAACAAAGAAAGCATCTGCAGACCATTGGGGTGTCTCAACAAGATCTCAATTGCAAACTGTGTGGGGAGGGAGAGGAGAACGCGATCCATATCATTTTTGACTGCAAGGCCCTCACAGAATGGCGAATTGTATAGGACGCTCAAACAACAATTAATAAATAAATACAATCTAAAGTTAGGTGTTCCTGCTCCTGCCGATATAATGAATGATACATATAGCCAACTCCCCTCCACCCCCCTCGACTAATTAATCAAAACTTTTAAAAATCATTATTTTTCAAGATACGGAAAGTCTCTCTAAAAACCATCTACTACATGTGCCCAAGGTTATCGGCCATCTGTGCAGATGGTTTATCCATTCCAGAATCCGGAAAAACTGGTGCTGGTTACTACAGTGATTTATTTGAAGGATGCGCCCCAGTTAGAGAACCACTCAGCTGTTTTGATAGGGAAGTAGAGGCAGTTTTACTAGCTGTACCTAAATTTCACAAAGTTAACGAAGTTATAAAACTGTTTTCTTTATTGATTCTCAAGCCGCGATAATAGCACTATACTCTAAATACCCCACCGATTGTGTCCGTACCAACAATGTCGAGCCGCCTTGGACAGTCTCACTAAAAACAGGTTGGCACCTGTCACTACAATGGATTCCCAGTCATGTTGGTATCTTGCAAAACGAAAAAGCAGACGTTCTCGCAAAGTCTGGTATTACTCTATATTAACCACTAATCTTTATCGAATAACACAAGCTCAGAGCCACATTGCAAGCACTATCGACTGTTATTCCTTCAATATTCAAAAAAATGAAGCATAAGGAAAAAAATGGGAATCCTTACTGAAATCTCTTATTCCACGACTTCTCCCCCGCCAGGTGTCAGTCGCAATTTTCCATACTACCACGGGGTACGACTATCTATGCGAGTACTTGCACCATATTGGCATCCTACCGACTCCAATCTTTTCCCTTTACAATGAGATACCCATGAACGCAACTTTGAAATTGTCTTGCACTTGAAGACGTCAGGAAAAAAACAAAAAGAACCAAAACCAACTACTCTCCAATCTCTATTGGACGGTGCGGCACTGAATGGCAGAAATATCAAACGTGGGCGTTGGATAATAAAAAGGAGAAGAACGCTCAAGCAGGCACAAATTGCGCAAAAAGGTACTGCTTCTGCTAGACAAAATGCTGAACCTGGAATAAGCAAGACGACTTGTACAACAGAGATATGTACATGAGCAGAACAGGAGTACAATAAGCCTTAGACTGCAGTGTGGGGGGAACGAGCCCTAACCTGGTTTTCTACTAACGAGGAAAAAAAAGAACACCAAAACGCTGGATATACCACCAAATAAAAAATGGGAACTCGTTGCCAGAAAACATGAGATGCATATTGGATAAAGGGTGACGAACATAAGATCACGAAGAAACATTTCAACAAAAAAGTCAGATCGAACCTAAATAGCTTTAGAGAGCTTTAGAATATATAATTAAAATAAGGGCGAATTAAAGGTGATGCTTTTTAATACGTTGAACCTTTCAGGTCAGACAATCTGATGATCCCAAGCTCATGTTTGATTATTACTTAACACTTAATCAATATTATAATCTCGAACGTAAACCAATCGACAAAGTTTTGATGAAATTTCACTTGGAGGTTACGGACCAAATCTCCTTATAATACCATCACATGTTTGTTTAACACTCAACAATTTAATGAGTACCGATAAATTAAACATACATGTAGTCTTAATTCACGTTCGAACGATTAGTTTTTACTGTTGGAAAATGGCGCGGGAGCAATGAATATAGCGACAAAAAAAAAATCAGCGTAATCGAGCGATTTGTATGAATGAGGAATATAAACGAACATTAAAAACTTAATAAATCTCGAATAGAAACAGCAACATTGTGTTCGTATATATAATATTATTATTGTTATTATTTTGGCGGTTGCAACGTGAGCATCTGGCGCGTGCAATGTTTCAAATTTTTATCGTAAATTTGTGGCGAGCTTTTAGAGTCGGTAACTTTTTTAATAACCGCCATATTGTTGTTTTTTTTCTGTTTTGTTCTCTTGCTGCTTACGGTGTATGATATCATCGTCATTCACATCATGGCAGAATGTGTATAAACTGAGGAAGGGAGTTCATGTATATTTAGGGATGAGTCGGTTCTCATCCCTGTCACAAATATTTTTCATTTCATATACTTTCGAATAGCCGAATGCCTTTTCTTTAGGTACACGTAATTTTTACACAAATATTTTCATATTTGAAATAGGTAAGTAAATATTTTTCATTAAAATAAATTAATCAAAATGAAATTTTTTTGAGATGTTTAAAATTGAAGTAAATACAAAAAATTATTTTAATGAAATTCTTAGTCAATTTGATCTTCGTTTAATTTCTATGATAATGCATATAATCTGAAAAAAAAATCGTGATCACGATCTGTGATAGGTACTCTCATCTGTCTTTCATTCGAGAGAAACGTGGCGTTACAATAAATGCACTACGTAACATATGCAAATTTTGACGATTCTATTTTATAAGGAAGATGCAACTTGTAGCTTGTAGCTTGTAAAGTAAAACCACGACATGATATTTTTTAACTTCAACACAACTTTCAATTTTGAAACTATGATCAGTTTATCTACTAGAAATAAAATTTTGAGAGATTCAACGTTAAAATGTTAATATTTAATGTTTAAAAATTTGATGACTTTCAATATCTAAGAGCTTAAAAATTTAAACCAAAACCTGTTAATAATTTAAGTTTCATTTTATATATTAATTTAATTATAACTTTAAGTTCAAAGAAAATAAATTTGAGTACAAAATTTAATTCTAGAATTGTATCGCGATAGACTATATAAAGGAGTTCATGGATAGAAAATTTTAATAAATTCTTTTATACCATTTAAATGCATTGAAGTATTTCAAGAAAAGCTCGTTCAATTTAATTCATTAAACTTACTAAGACTGTTTAAAAATGTTTCAATTTATAGCAGTGATGTGTTTAATTTTAAAAGTTTCAAGTGAAGTAAGTTTTAAAGTGATTTCAAGTTTAAAAAAAAAATAATTTTTATACATTTAGGGTGATTTTCGTTCAACCTCCGATCAAAATTCAAAATTTGAAATAAATCAAGATGAAATATCACAGCACGCTTATAACTCCATTCCAGACGAGTCCATGTCCGATTATCCCACTTTAAATGGAATACCGAAGACCTCATTCACATGCGAAGGTAAAGTTGAGTCCGGATATTATGCAGATATCGAAACCAATTGCCAAGTAAGTGTGAAAAAGCATTTTCAAATTTACATTGAAAACGCTCATTTTCTGTGCAGGTGTTTCATATTTGTCTGGCTGGTGGCCACAAAACCTCGTTTCTTTGTCCCAATGGAAGCATTTTTAATGAGAAATATTCAGTGTGTGATTGGTGGTATAGTTTTGATTGCAACCAAATCTCGAATGAAATTTTCGTGCCAATTCAAAGAGAAGTTCAAGTGAATGAATACACGCAGCCTAACTATGATTATGTAGACTTAAATATCGCAAGTTCCGGTGGAAATGACGCAAGTGTCGATCAAAAAAATATAAAAGAAACTAAGAAATTTATAAAAAGAACATAACCTTTCCAATAATGTATCAAAATTATGAAATAAAATATATAAAAAAAATTTTATTACACATTCAAGCTATGATGACCTTAATAAATATACAACAGATATAGAAGAGGTTTCTGATATTTATTTCTAACATGTCCCGGACATCATTTCCTTGTGGTCATGTAGAATAAGAACGTTAATCTAAATCAATTACAATTGGTGTTGTGTAACGTTCAAGTTTACGATGTGGACAACACGTGGCCATTCGGTCAAATTCACCCCATGATGGTGTTTGGTGAGGCTGATTGTGAATCTACTACAGGACACACAAGAGCTTTCTGTGGTCATCTCTACACCATCATTCTGTGTCCTGTCTCCCTTAAGCTTCTCCCCCCCCCAACCACCAACCCTCAACACCTAAAACCGTTTACGTTACTGCCATCAACATCCGTTTACGTCATCAATCATAACTTTATAAAAACATTTTCCCAAATTCTCAGACTTATTCTAACCGTACACATATGAAATAAAACTCGTTTTTAAAGTTCAAAACTAATTTATTTATATTGTCTTTTAATCTAAAACATTACTAATTCATATTTTAAAGTAAAAATTACATAATCACTTTCAAAACAATTTCTGAGAAAACTTAAACATATAAAATACGTCTTAACGAAATTTTAAACAGAAACCTTGAAATAACTGTCATTGTTTCAATATAAACTCATATTTGTAAGGGTTGATTATTTGAGAGTAGAACCCAAAAAATGTACAATTTTTAGTCATATATTTGAGTCACTTAGAGGTGGAATTTCATCCCATAGATAATACATTTAAAATGATTAAATCATCAATAGTTTAGCCTACAGTTTATTCACGTTAAAAATGAGATAACAAAAATTTCAAAATCACGTCTTTTCAACATCAGAACTAATCTCTAATTAACAAAATTTTTGTTTGGATATTCTAGGTAATATTTTCATGTTATCAGTTTGATGCACCAGCTTATCTTGTTCACATGCAGTTTCACGTAAAAAAATTGATGCACAAAAAAGTGAGTTCAATGCAGAGGTATAACTTTTATGCATGAGTCAATTTTCTAGTATGCTCAAGGGTTTTTTTTAGCTTTTTTAATTTTTTTTTTTTTTTTGAAAGTTGAAATATTTACACAATCCGCAAAATCACCGACACTCGTTTTCATTCAGTAAACAAAACTTGAGGTTTTCAATCTGTAAACGATTTATTTTTGAGTTGAACACAAAAACATGTTTCAAAAAACCATAATTGGATTGGGTTTGGGAATAATTTTAAGTTTCATTTTGAAAAACTCATTTATTATAAGTTTATGTATAAATTATTAGTTTTAATTGGATTTTTAAATTTCAGATTTTTGCTAAAAATGAAATCAAAGTGGTTCTTTTAAAAAATGTTTGAAAAAACATAAATTAATTGAGTAAAATATTTCAACTTGGTAGTTGCTCATAATATTAAAGGCATAAGAAGGCCAAAGAGCTTCAATATGGTAAGTGATAGAGTTAAAATTTATTTTTTAACTGAAAAATACAATTACATTTGTAATGTTGCACTACACAGGGTGTCTCAGCGTCACCGGGCATTAGAAGTTTCCGGAGAACCTGAAATAATAGAAATCTGAAAATTGGGATTATAACCTAACTGGATTGAAGCTACCTTCCTCAAATATTTTTAGTTTGCTGTAACTTATATACCGGAAGTCGACACCATAACCTTATTTCAAACAGCATTCCCAATTTGTATTTACATATCTCAATTAAATTAATAATTCTGAGCATCTTTCATAACAACAAGATCTTTCCTAACCCTTAAGGGTTTCGAGAAAAAAGACTTTTATTGGAAACTAGCTGATACCCGCGACGTCGGCTGCGTAGGATATTATGTTAAGAACATATTTAATTTACAAGGGAAAACATTAAAAAAATTATTATATAGTTATTAGTTAATTAATAATTAATTTTTCAAAAATAAAAATTTCTATATAATCCAATACTGCCACTGTTTTAATTTTTTTTTCAAAAAAAATGTTCCTTAAATGCTCTTTCCGGATCCGCAATTGCCTTGGTGGTATAGTAAAGTAGTAATTCAATTTTTAAACTATTCATGTTGGTAGTTTATGACGTCATAGTACAACAATACATGCATAAATAGCTACAAATAATTAATTATTAAAAATATTGAAAAAATTTGATCACTTATTTGCGTAATGAAAAGAGCAGATAGAGGGCTTTAAAAAAAAACAAAACCTTCAATTAAAAAATAATTAGGATCTTATAGCGATTTGAATACTTGAATTTGAAAATTTTTTAAAACTTTAATTATTAACTATACACCTGGAGCAATTGCGGATCCGGAAGAGCATTTAATGAGAAATTTAAAAAAAAAACTTAGAAACGTCACTTTTTTGTATTTTACAGCAAATTTTGGTTTCTTCAAATTTTTGAAAATTATTTATTAATCAATTAATAACTATACACTTGGAGAAGTTGCGGATTCTGAAGGAGAAATTTTTTGGCATATAGTTTAGTTTAAAAAAAAATGTTACTCGCTAACTCTTTCTGGATAAAAAATATATGCAATTATAAAAGGGAGTGTTGAAATGTTATTTGATTATCGTTACAGTTGTATTTGAAAAAATTATTTTGCATCTGTAATTACAGTTAAATATAAAAAATACTAATTAAGAGAATTTGTTTGAAAGATACAAAAAATATTTTAAGAACTGCTAAACAAATAGAAAATAGAATTAAAAAAATTATTATTAATATAACATTTTGCTGAGCTGCATTTAGTCTACGCTCAAATATGAAATAATCAGTAGGCATTGGAAGGAGAAACATATTTTCTCCAGCTCATGCGCATTAGATTGTTTGCCCCACTCTATCAAAGCGCCAAAAATTCACCACCTAACGCGTTTTGCTTGTAAAAACTTTTTTTAAACTTGAAATACTTTGTTTTTAATGAAGATATCATGATAATTCTTTTTTAAATAAAGACCAAGTATATAAAAAGTAAAACAAAAAAAAAATGATCGAAATTTATTTCGTAGTTTTTGAGTTAAAAGCGAACATTAGAGAACAGCTTTCATTTTATTTATATAGATTTTGTAGCAAACGAAAATCCGTAACACTCACATTTAATTTTGTGGGAAACTCAACATAGGCTCGTTTTAAAACTCAAAATTGCACTTACACTCAAGATTATCAAAAACAATCAGGTGTTGTTACTAAGTACCTCAAAGTGCATCGTAAAGTAACACGTCCTGACCTTTACAGAACATCAATTTTTATTTTCTTTTACTACTATATAGTAAAGGAAGTATTGTAATTGGCTCAAATTTTTGAGTTCGAGCTTTCACCGGAAACACATATTTTGAGGTCCCCTGAGTCCAAAAAAGTGGTTTTTAGAAACATGTCTGTGTAGTGTGTGTGTGTGTGTGTGTGTGTGTGACAGCCATATCGTATCGAAAGCTTTATCCGAAATACACTAAATTTGGATTTATGCTTTCATAATGTACTTAGTTGTGCCGCGAAGCTTTTGGTTAAAATCGATTAACCAAAGCTCCACTTTATTCTATGAGTTTTTCAGCCTTTTCAATTTTTTTTTTTTTTTTTTGAAAACGGCCTCAACGATTTTTTTTAAACTTTCTATAGTTCTTAGACTTATTGTAGTGCCTAAAACTTTTCATTGATACTTTTTCTTGGAAAAATTCAAAAAAGGACGGTTTTGAGATTATGGGTGGGAGTTCGTACATACATAATTCAATTATATATGCATTAAGTGCTGTTTACATAGTTATAAAGTGCTTCTTTTAACCAACAACGAGCTTCACAAATAAAAGTAAAAGAGAGGACTGTGATGCTTCGAAGCAGATATTTTAAAATGGCACAATCCAATTTCATTTGCCCTATTTGATTCTTCTTAAAATTCTCCACATTTTCATAATTCATAAGCTTATACTCAAGTGTGAGGATTTTAAAAACTCTTAAGGATTAGATGAAGTCTTGTTGTTACGAAAGATGTTCAGAATTATTCATTCAATCGAGATATATGAAAATAAATTGGGCATGCTATTTAAAATAACGATTTTAAAACTAGAAGTGTCAGAGAACTGAAAATATTTTAAGGAGGTAGCTGCCATTCAGTTAGGCTTTAATTCCAATTTTCAGGTTTCTATTATTTGAGGGTTTCTGAAAACTTTCACTTTCATATAAATAGAAATTTCATTAATAAAATTTAATATTTAATACATAGAAATGCAATTTGTACGTATGTTTCTCTTATGAATTTGTCAAAATTTAGTGCAGGATGCATTTTCTGAAAACTCACAAAGTTACGTGATCTTGATTTGAATGTCTTGATATGGAAAACAACGTAAATTTTCATTGAATATTTTTTGTCACTTACACGTACGTGATTTGTGTTTAGAATTATTAGTATCATGGAAAAATTTAAAAAATTTATACTTTTTTAGTTATCGATTGAACACTTCGTACGTAAGACATTTTTTTAAAGAGATTGATTGACTCTTTAGAATTTACATAATATCACCAATAAATTCCTGTTTTGAATGAAAATAACACGAGTAAAAATTTTTAGTCTTAAATTGAAATCAGTGAGAGAGCCTTACAAAAAAAGTGTTATTGTGATGTGAAATATAATTTATTACCCTTTGGGCATTTTTTAAATTGCGCGGACTTTACAGATTAAATACTCTGAAATTATTATTGTACCACACGTGTATGAAATGGCAAATTACGGCTAGTTATAAATAATATATTGATTTAAAAGCAACTTTTTCATTTGAAATATATTTTTTTTTTCTTTAAAATTGATATGCATCTACTTCAACTTAAAATAAAGTATTGTTAAAACATGGTACGAAGCAATTTGGTTGTAAAACTTAAAGCTGTAAATCTGCGTCAAGCGATATCTCTTTTGTACCAACAACTTTTAACAAAGTGTCTCTTTACAAATACTAAGAAACTACTTTAAAGATATATATTGAGCACCACAGTTAAAGAAACGAGTTGCAAAATGTTTTCACTGACGATATTGAACTAAGAACACAAATAAATAAATGCGTCTAATAGTAAATAAAAATTATAAAAAATGAAAAACCGACTTCAAAATATATAAAAATTCTTAAACAAAAAATGTATTAAAAAGTAACAAAATAATGGCGTATCCTTGCAGTATCTACAACTTACAAATTATTAGGATGATACAATGTACAACTATTGTTATTTTTGGAGTTGGTGTCAGCCAAGGAAATTACTATTAATGTTCATTTTTAAAAAAGTTTTATTAGTTGTTGGTATTTTGTAGTTTATTTGGAAAATAAATTTCATAAGTTATTCTCGTTTATTGCTAAGTAGGTACCAATAAAGTCGTATTTCCTTGGCTGACACCAACTCCAAAAATAACAATAGTTGTACATTTTTTTTAATTTTAACTGCATTTTTGTTCATTTTTTATATTTTTTATTCATTTTGAAGTCGGTTTTTCATTTTGTTATAATTTGTATTTATTTTTTGACTTTAAGTGATCTGAAGTTTGATAACTGATATAATTTCTTTGAACATGGGTAAACCTACTATACGCGCTATGAGACAGTGCCGTTAAAGGTTAAAAGTTACTAATTCATCCCCTTTTGCTCTTAAGGGTTGTTTGCTTTTAAATGTAATGAAAGAACTAAGTGGAATACTGTTTCCAATTAAAATAAAGTGGTTGCGTGTACTTATGTACGCGCGTGAGAAGTTATACTTCTTTGGTATCATTAAAAATTAGTTTTTATTAAATTTATTCAAATAATCAATTTTAAAAAACTGTAATTTAATATTTAATAATAATAATATATATATATTTAAAGATTTAATTATTAAAAATAAAAATAAAAAAATAATATTTTAATTTGTATCAATAAATAATATCCAAAGAAAGCTGCAAGACGTTTATAAAATTTGTCAGGATCATTTTTCTGGTTAACAATTCATGCATGTCATGAAAACGAAGCTTCATAGAAATTGCGAAATATAGTAAGTAGCTACTTGTCAAAGTAAATGTCTTAATCTTATTCATATCTTGTGTTACTAAATTATTATTCTAAGATGGTTGAATCATTTCAGAATCCCAGATTTTGTAATAACTAAGAATATGCATGGAATACAGACGTCATTTTCATCATTAAATTTCAAATAGTATAATAGCTACTGCAAAATTCGAGAAAAGTAATTACTTATTTATTATTAATATGTGTCATTTGTATATATAATTATTTTTAATTTAAATATAAAAATAAATAAATTAGAAAATAAATACAACAAAAATTCAAATTACGCGCGCCAGGAAATCCAATGGTTTTACGACTAACTTCATTTTGTTAATTTTTGGCTGAAAATGCGCGCGCATCTTAAAATTTTGCTCTCATCATTTTTTCATAACGCGCCTAAAAAAGTATAACTTTAAAAAAAACAACAAAATTCCATGATTCAGTTAAACGTCTCTATTTTATCCCCTATTTTCATTCTTAGGGGGTGGATTTTTGGCTCCAAATCGAAATGCGAACAATTTAAAGGTACGATGTACGTAATAGAAAAAAAAATATCGAAATCGGGCTAGCCTAGAAAAATTTATTATTTCATCCCTAATTTTTAACCTCTTATGAATGGAGTTCAAAAAAAAATGGAAATTAGATTAATTTAAAATTATTTTCTACCAAAAAAAAAAGAATTATCAAAATCGAGCTATCCAATAAGAATTAGTATTTCATCCCATTGTTTTCAACCCTCTAGAAGTGAACGATTTTTCCTTATTCATATTATTCATTTTTAGTTTTCAAATAAAAAAAGAATTGAGGAAGCTTAATTCGACTTTATATTTAATCTAACATCAAAAAAGGAAATTTCATTAGATTGTTTCGTACATGAAACCTTAAAATTATCTAATCAAGGTTTATTTGGATGATAAAAGTGTCTATCTTGTAATAGTGTCTACTGATGCAAAGCAATTGTGCAAGCGATGCGACAAAACATCGAACTTGTATTTCCCTTAAGAATAATTTCGGGAATTGTACGCGACTCAAATCTACCACCGTAAAAATCGCATCTACATAACACAAAAAAAAAACGAGAAAAATATCCACCATGACATATTTAAAATTCCCACCACACCCCACAATCATGTATTATCCTATTGTTGACGCCGTTGTTAAAGTTGCAGTCGAAACGTTAACAATAGCCCGTCATATTTTTACATTTTCACAAATTGACAAAACGAAAGAACCATGAAAAAAAATCCGTGTTGTTGTTGCCCATAAATTTACAATTCGTTTATAGTAAAAACTATTTTTTACAACGGACTAATTTTAGATATTATTTCGCTACAATTTTCACAACAAACTTTTTTTTGTCAAATTAAAAAAAATCCCTAAAAACTTTTCTCATTCCTTTTTTTGAACCCATAACCATAAATTATTCCTCATCCCCATCGTTTATGAGCGAACGAAAAGAGATTTTTAAGCGTTACACACATTTAATGTCAACAACTTTGTTGTTGTAAAATTTTCTTGTTTCTCCCTTAGCCAATAGCTTATTTTGGCGAGTCATTCAATCATCATATTTTTAGGAAATTTTATAATTTCAAATATTACATCTTAGTTATTATCAGATAGCTCCAATGATACTCAAGATTCATTAATTACAACCATTATTATTATATTCACGTAACAAAGATAATCTAAGAAAATTTAACGTAAGAGAAAACTTTTACAAAACTCTAAAAGCTTAAAAGGAGCAAATGTCAAGTCAAGTCTTGAAACAAAACGATAAAAAGTGGAGATATATGAAAAGACGTAGACTTTCGAAGAAAATATGAAACAATAAAAATTATCTTATGAATAAAAATCATTCCTTTACTTCATCGTAAATCATAAATAAAGAAACTGATTTTTGTAATCTGATTGAATGAAATTGAGCTTTTTGAGTTAATGCAAAAAATAAACTGAAAACGTTGGATTATAATCAACATTGACTTTGATTTTTTCTATTTTCCCAACAAATAAAGAAAATCGTATTGATTTTTTCTTATCTGAAAAATGTAAATTTTGGAAAAAAAGCACTGAGTATATTCTTCTCTTTTTCTAAATAAAAAGTATGAACGATATAAAGAAACCGAGAAAATGGTCTGTGTCCCACTTATACCATATTACAATACTCAACATTTTCTACCAAGTTTTGTTTGTTGGAAATGACAAATAGCGTTAATGACAAAAGTGACGTGAAAAGCAGATCATTTTTCACAATATTTCCGTAAAAGCCAACGAGAGCAATTCGCAGCCATTAATGCGATATTTGTGTTCAGCTATATATAACATCCACAAATATGTAAATATTTTTTTCGTTAAATTTTAATGGAAAAAAATGAATTCTTGGTTATCATCATAATAATAATTCAAGTTTATCGCCAGAAAAAAAAACTATATGCACCATTTGTCAAGTAAAGGACCTAAGAAACCCTCTCCTCAACATTCAACCCCCATATATCATAACTTTGAAAGGACTGTCATTTATAAATGTCGTGAAGACTGAACTTGTGGATCACTGGCAAGACAAAAGATTAATTACGACCCGTCGTTTAAGGTGAAAACACGAGGAAAAGGCAATAAATAATGATAAATATGAAAAGAAAAGCTTGTAATGGTTGAGCTTTTTTGAAGGCGAAAAAACATTTTAATTTAGTTCGATCAAGAGGCAAAATTGTGTTGATGGGATGCAATTAACTATATTGACCTACAATACATGTGATGTCCCTGTTGATTGTACCATCACAAATGGAACTATCAACAACACGAGTTTATCCTCGAACTGAATCTCAACGTCCCCACGGGCAGTTACGAGTGACCGCCGGAAATTAGCTGTAGCTTCATCTGACTTCATTTTCAAATTCATTCGATATGCTGCACGTTTTATCATTACTTAACATAGTAACACCTCCTGAAGCGACCTTTTAATTCTTTTTTTACTTTACTCATATTATTAATTTGCTATTTTATATAAAAAAGTGGGTGCGTGTACTTATGTACGCGCATGAGAAGTTATACTTCTTTGGCATTATTAAAAATTAGTTTTTATTAATTGCATACACATAATTAATTCAAATATAATTTAGATAATAATATTTTAATTTATATCAATAAATAATACATACGGATAGTTAACCTCAATTATATTGGAGCACTTGAAAAAGTATATAAGCATAATTTTTTCCACTAATACTTACAAATAGTTAATAATATAAATCAAAATATTCAATTTAAATCATTACTGAATATAATTAATTCGTGGAGTAGACACTTTTACGAGAGGTGTGGTTCTTTTGAATTTTAGTACAGCACATTGGACAGAGATGGCGGGGCAATGTCCAAAATGCATTTAAGCATTACGAACTTGTGCTGTGATGATAAAATAGACCGATACTAACGCCTCTAAAAACAACACGTCGTACTTATGGCCTAAAAGTAATATGACGTTTAACACGTTTTTTCCGAGTTACCGTTTGTGCAGTAAATTTGTATTTATATGACTATTTAATGACTAAAATATTGTGAAAAACTATGACTTACAATGAAAATAAATCGAAAGAAAACTTCAAGACGTTCATAAAATTTGTCAGGATCATTTTTCTGGTTAACAATTCATGCATGCTATAAAAACGAAGCTCCATATAAATAGCGAAAGAAGCTACTTTTCAAAGTGAATGTCTTAATCTTATTCATGCCTCGTTTTACTAAACTATTATTTTAAGATGGTTGAATCATTTCAGAATCCCAGATTTCATGATAATAAAGAATATGCATGGAATGCAGACGTAATTTTCATCACTTAACTCCAAATAGTATGATAACAGCTACTGGAAAATTCGAGAAAAGTAATCACTTATTTATTAATAATATGTGTCATTTGTATATATAAATATTTCTAAATAAAATATTAAAAATATACATATTTAAAAAATTAATTATTTTTAATTAGATATAAAAATATATAAAACAAAAATTCAAATTACGCGCGCCTAGGTAAAAAAACCGAGCGGTTTTGCAGCTAACTTCATCCTGTTAATTTTTTTGTCACCCTGATGTGCGCGCATCTTAAAATTTCACTCTCATCCTTTTTTCATAACGCGACTAAAGAAGTATAACTTCAAAAATATCTCAGGTGTCCCCTTGTAATCACTTTACTTATAAATCTGGCTTTCAAATCATAGTTCTTTTAGTAAATGGCATATAAACACGATTTAGTTTTACAGACCATCGTTTAAAGTTAAACTTTAAATTTCAATTGATTTACTTCGGTCGATTAAATCGATTCAACTCAAAAGCACAGGGACCCATTTTCTTTTCATTGCTTTAGAAGTGATTGCTTCTTCAAGTCGGTCGAGTGATTGATGGATGAAGATTGATGGCGTTAAGAAAAGAGTGCCATTGAATGTGGACAGTAATTACAAGTCTCTACAGAAAAGAAAAAAAAATCTCTTCAATGTTTCATTTGACTGTCTTGTCAATGTATCTTGTTTAAAAATAAATTCTATACTAAAACATTTATATAAGGAAAAATCTTCAACGTTTTTTTAACAGTATAAAACGCTTTCATGTTGGCTCTTCAGTCGTCAATAATAAACCAATGTGTTTTAATCCCGAGGGAATGTGGGAATGGTCAATATCCTTGTGGCTGAATACCGCAAAGTATTGACGCCATTGTTGACTTGTTATTTGCATATTGTTGAATAATACGTACGAAACAAGTGACTTTTGTGGATCGGGATATGTATGCACTATATAGGTTAATAATAATGTCGCATTCAAAGTTTTCAGGCTGTTAACTTGATGCACTGTAACAAAAGTTTGAATGAAATTTATTCGTTTTTACTTTCTTTTACTACTACACTCGCGAGCAACTAAATCGACACAACCACGAATTCCACATACATACATCGTTTTAAGCAAAAGTATTCAAGCTATTCATAAAAACATTATGCCATTTAAAAAACTGAAATTTCAGCTTTAATGAGGTATCATCATTATCAATATCCATTCATTAATTTTTTTAATTAATCGTGTTTGAAGGTAAACGTAGGAAAATAGGAATTTGATAAAAGTTATTGTAGTTAAGAATTTTGTAAATTAAAAAAAATAAATATAAATTTTAATAACTTAATAGTTGGTATTATCTTCCCTAGCCCTAATAACAGCTTGCAGTTGGTTCTTCTTCAACCTTATTAATTTTTGAGAGTGTTTTGAGGAATGTCGTCTCGCTACTCTAATAAAGCTGCCTTCATTTCTTCTACGCTCGAAGGGACTGGATTTCTGTCTCGTACCCCTCGTTGGAGCTCGTCCCATAAATGCTCGATGGGATTTATGTCTGGATGGAGTGCAAGGTTTCATTGTGCGTTTTTCGACTTCTTGACGAAACTACCGAGTGATGCGCGCCGTGTGACATCGAGAATTGTCGTGCATAAACACGAAGTCTTCGCCAACATACCCTTCATAGGAAAGAACGTGATCCAGGAGAACATTGGCGATGTACCAATCAGCTGTTAGGCTATCTCTTCGGCCTCTCCCAGGCACGAAAACAAGCTCGGTTTTCTCCTTTAAAGAGATACAAGCTTACATTATGCAGGAACCACCACCGTAGGCAACCTTTTCAGTAGAACAGGACTGGACATTTCATTCACCTGGACGCCTCTTCAGCCTCTCCTGTCACTGGCCATGTAAATACATCCTGCACTCATCGGTGAACAGAGCTGACTGCCATAACACAATGTCCCAATTGAGATGCTCTCGAGCAAACTGGAGACGCGCTTTCCGGTAATCTGCATTCAATTTAGGACCTGTCGCAGACCTTTTTGGAGTCAGGTTGCCTTCCTTCAAACATCTAAGTACTGTTCACTCCCTGATAGCCACTCTTGACACACGTCTCAGTTCTTCCTGGCGTCAACACCTGTTAGATGCCGATTGCTCAGGGACGTTGAGGCAAAACGGTCATCATTTTGAGAAGTGTACCGATAGCGGCTAGTTCTTGGTGTTTACTTAAAGGCACCAGTCTCTTAAAATCGTCTGTACACTTAAGATACAGTAGACTAACTCAAGTGAAGCTGAGTACCGAAAGTTTGCTGACTGAGTCCTTATTTCAACAAGACAACCACTTGAGCGACTTCTTCAGGTGTGGTGTCCATGGTTTCGTAAAAATAATTAATACAATTTACAAAGATTTGTACCGGTCAATTTTTGATAAGCCATCGATAAGTCTAAACAGGTGGCTATTATAAGGGTGGCAGGTAGTCCGAGTCGCGAGTAGCGTTTTGAGCAAAATTGTCACATATGCCTTAGAAAAGCGTTAATTGATCAGTTACTACTTTATTTTTTTAAAGATGTTAATGTTTATTGAAAGCTTAATTTTTAGAGGTTTAGTCGATTTGGTTGCTTGCGAGTGTAAACAAAGGAAGTATTTTAATCGGGTCAAACTGCTGAACTCAAATTTTCAACGGAAATAGACGTTCTGAGGTCTCCTGAATCCAAAAAGTGTGTAAGCTGAGAGTGGTTACCCATTTACATACAATATTTACAATAACAGTGGCTAGCACTGGCCCCGAACAAATTGAATTGCTTAAGGTTTATCAACGTTGTTTCGACAGGGCAGTTGAGAGAGGTATCACTGCATTTTTAAATTCCATTCCATTTTTTAAATAAATGACTTTGTGTATGTGTGTGTGTGTGTGTGTGGCAGCCATATCGTATCGAAAGCTTTATCCGAATTTCACCAAATTGAAATTGGAATTAAGACTGCATATTACATGTATTTGTGCCGTAAAGGTTTTGGTCGAAATCGGTTAACCGAAAGTTCCAAGTTATTCTAGGACTTTTTTAATTTTTTTTTTTCGAAAATGGTTCCAATTATTATCTTTAAACTTGTTCTGGTTAAAAGACTTATCAAAGCCTACAACTTTTATTTGAAACTTTTTCCTAGAAAAATTAAAAGCGGTAGTTGGTATATAAATAGAGGCTGTATGCATATAGTTCTATTTATATAGTTTTAAGTGCTTATAATTCTTTTAACCAAGAGCGAGTTTCATAAAAGAATGTAAAAGAAAGTACTGTGCCGCCTCGCAGCAGATATTTTTATTGAAATCGTTTAAAATGCAACACTTTTCGAGGTCGAACTGAAGTATGATGGATTATTCTACTAAATTACAAATATTGAGTTTCAAAATTAAGCCATATCAGTATTGTAGGTTAATAAACGATTATACTTACATAAAAATACGCATTGTAAATGACATAACAATGAAACGAATGATGAATTATTTCAAGCCGACAACGCAAAATCAAACCCCAATAAATTTGTAATTATTTTCAAACCGCAATGAGATAGAAGTAATATTTTATTTGTGTTTTAGACATATATCCAGATAACCTGTGATTTCAAATAAAATCACTTTTCACAAACTAAACTTTTCATGAAAAAAGGGAAAATTATACGCTTCAATGCTTATTTAGATAATGCACAACTGTATACATTTATAATTATAATAGCCGCACATAGTAATAGTGAAATGATTTTGGGAAACTAATAAACAATTCGTTCCACTTATTGAAGTTAACTTTGTAAATTACAAAATAATTATACCGATATAAAACAAAATTGAATTTTATTTGAACTTATTGTAATTTAATTGAACTGAATTTGCGTTATTTTTAAAATGTTATTTGTTTTCAATCTAGGTTTTGTTATATTGATTTGTATATATGTAGGGAAATTAAACAAACCTTTGAGAATACAAAAAAATCACAAATACTGATAAAATAAATTTTCATTTGCACAAAATTTACTCCAAACAATACCTATTAGATAGACATGAAGCTCATTGCAATGGAACAAAGTTTTTGTAGTTCAGTTAAATATCTAATTATTAAAAACAAATCATTTATAATGAGTACCTAAATTCATAAGTAAGCCAGAGCTAAAGCTTTCAAAAATGGTAAAAAGTATTAAAAAAATTATAGTAGGGTGAAACCCATTAGAGAAAAGAAAAGAACATAACAAAAATGAAAGGAAAAATAAATAACGATCGATCTGAGGTGGGGTAGTGGAAAAGGGGGAGTGTTTTTAGGGTAGAAACAGTTTATCTTGATTTCTGACAAAACTACAAGTCCTATTGAAAAAATGTTAAATGGCAAAGTTGTAGCATTAGTGCTAACAATTTTTTCACATAACCTCAAAATTTATGAGAGAAATTCCATTAACCAAGTTTATGTTTTCTATTTTTATCTTTTACAAACAAAAAAATTTTAATGAAATTTGGTTTGAACGTACCTTTTAATGTCTAAAAAAACCAACTGTAATTTTTTTGATTTCAAATATTAATTTTTTTACCTTATAATGATTTGATATCGAAAAATCCTAATTTTCAATCGAAAATTCTCACGTTAAAACATTTGACTTTTTTAAAAAGTCGGTGAGGTTTTTGTTCGTTGAAACCTCTACTTTTTGATGGTGCAAAAATATAAACATTACAATGTTCAATGTTCTCAAAAAATGCAACAGTTAAAGTGAAAATTTTAATAAATTGCAACATTTAACATTGGAATGTATATTTTTTGCACCATCAAAAAGTAGAGGTTTTAACAAACAAAACTCACTGACTTCTTAAAAAAATCAGATGTTTTGACGTGAGAATTTTCGATTAAAAATTAGGGTGCTGTTTCAATATTAACTCAAAATAAATAAATAAATAAAAGAAAAAATACATTTTTTAAAGCCAAAAACTAGTGTATTTTTTTAGACATTAAAATGTAAGTTTTCACCAAATACCATAAAATTTTTTTTTTTGTAAAAGATAAATTTAAGAACCCAAATACTTGGTTATTGCAATTTTTCACATAAATTTTGAGGTTATGTAAAAAAAGTGTTAATCCAATTTTGCACCATCAGAAAGTAGAGGTTTCAACAAACAAAAAGCTCACCGTCTGTTTAAAAATATAAAATATCTTGACGTGAGAATTTTTGATTGAAAATTAAGGTGCTTTTTTGATATTATGTCATTATAAGGTGTATAAGCTGTAGATATTGCGATAACACTTTTTTCACTAACCTCAAAATTTATGTAAAATTACCAAGTTTTTTGTTTTTAATTACCTATCTTTAAAAAAAATACAAAATTTAGGGAAAACTTACCTTTTTATGCCTCAAACACCCTATAATTGTTTGATTTAAAACATTTATTTTTTCATCTTATTTTGAAAAAGCACCCTAAGTTTCAATCGAAAATTCTAACGTCAAAATATATATATTTTTTTTAAAGTCGGTGGGCTTTTTGTTAGTTGAAATCTCTTCTTTTTAATGGTGGTAAAAATATAGGTTACAATATTAAATGTTCCCAGAAAATGCAATAATTAAAGTACAAAGTTTAATAAATTGCTCAAAATTATACATAATTACTTTGTTACAACTGTACAAATACAACTTTGAGCATTTTATTAAAATTTGCACTTTAATTATTGCTTGTTCTGGAAAAATTTAATATTTTTATGTATATTTTTTTGCACCATCAGAAATCAAAAATTTAATCGAACAAAAAGCCTCCTGACTTTTTTAAAAAAAGTAGATATTTTGGTGTGATCGATTAAAAACTAGAGAGCTTTTTCTATATTAAGTCAAAATAAGGTGAAAAGATAAATATTTTAAATCGAAAAAATTACAGTGTGTTTGGGATATTAAAAGGTAAGTTTAACCCAATATCATGAAAATAGTGGGTGCGTGTACTTATGTACGCGCCTTAACAATTAGTTTTTATTAATTGCATACAAATAGTTGACTAAAATAAAATTTAGAGAATAATATTTTAATTTATATCAATAAATAAAACATACGGATAGTAAACCACAATTTAATTGAAGCACTTGAAAAAGTATATAAAGACAATTTTTTTCAGCAATACTTACGAAAAGTATAATATTAATACAAATATTCAATTTAAACCGCTACTGAATATAATTTATTCGTGGAGGGGACACTTTTACGAGAGGTGCGGTTCTTATAATTTTAGTACGGCGCGTTGAACAGAGATGGCAAAGCAATGTCCAAAATGCATTTAAGCATTACGAACTTGCGCTGTGATGATAAAATAAATCTATACTCACGCCTCTAAGAACAACGCGCCGTACTAGTAGCCTAAAAGTAATCTGACGTATAACACGTTTTCTCCCAGTCACCGTTTGTGTAGTAAATTTGTAGTTTTATGACTATTTAATGGCTGAAATACTGTAAAAAACTATGGTTGACAATGAAAATAAAATTCAAAGAAAGCTGCATGACGTATAAAAATTTGTCAGGATTTTTTTTCTGGTTAACAATTCATACATGTCATGAAAACGTAGCTCCATAGAAATTGCAAAATAAATTAATTAGCTACTGTTCAAAGTAAATATTTTAATCTTACTCATGCCTTGTTTTACCAAATTATTATTTTATGATGGTTGAATCATTTCAGAATCCCAGATTTTGTGATAACCAAGAATATGCATGGAATGCAGACGTCATTTTCATCACTTAACTCCAAATAGTATGATAACACTTACTGCAAAATTCGAGAAAAGTAATCACTTATTTATTAATAATATGTGTCATTTTTATCAAAAAATATTTTCTTAGTAAAATATTAAAAAAATATTTAGGTAAAGAATTAATTATTTTAATTTAAATATTATATAAAAATAAATAAAAAAAAAATTTTGTGTCTTAGTGATCTTAAAGCGCATCTTATAAATTCACTGTTATTATGTTTTCATAACGCGCCTAAAGAAGTATAACTTTAATAATTTTTTTTTTTTTGGAAAAGATAAAAAAAAACCAAAAACTTATTATTGTTGGTTATTGGAATTTTTCACATAAATTTTGAGGTTATGTGAAAAAATTGTTGGCCCAAAAGTTGTAGATCTTTTTATTACCTACAACTTTGCTATTCCGTTTATACCTTTAAAAACTCCCTTTTTTTCCATTTCCTTTTACCTCAGACCGACCGTAATTTATTTTTACTTTCAATTTTGTTATATTCGTTTCCTTTTCTAATGGCTTTCATGCTACTATAATTTTTTTGGGTTCAAAAAATAACGACCTTGGTCTTTAGTAACATAAAGGCTACATTCTACTAATATTACGGGACATGCCTACTATATAACGACTACACAATCAAGACGCTTCTAATTATAGGTAAGTAGTTAATTTATGATGCGTACTTCGAAAGATATGCAGAAACAAACAAACACATATTCGAACATTAATAACAAAAATTCTCTAATTGGCATGCAAAATTAAATATAATATTGGACATTGTGCACGAAATTAATTTGAAACCTTTATTTTCCACCAGTACTTACATTTAAGTAAAACTGTCATCATTGACGTCAGAAGCCATCTTTCTTGATTACATATGCATTGAAAACGTTTACAGAAATCAGTCATGCTAATTAAAATAAACAATCGTACTAACGTCAACAACAACATGGTTGGCTCCTGTAAACGATTTTGAACCACATGTAAATAAAGTAAATGATTTCAATCGACCCAATGGACATGATTCGTCCTTTATCAACGCATCAATTGAAAAAAAAAAATATACCAAATGGATATTTGGTCATTCAATATGTATAAATTGTATCTAAGATCTAGAAATAACAATCTTTCATAATTAAAATTTAATAGAAGCAATACATTTTATAATTGTACGTGTTATAGTTATAAGGGAGGAAGTATAAGGGATGTCAAATTATATTGTTAACAAATTAGTGAATGAAGCCTACTTTATATTATACCCAAATGGAAATCTCCTCTATCCAATTAGGCAAATGAACGATGAGATTCCAAACGAATTCAATTAATTGTTGTATAATTTCAATTGATCAAAACCTAAATATTAGTTGGGCTTGAACAAAATTTGACGAGGAAATATTTCGGGTGGATTAACCATATCAATTTTAAACTGACAAAAAATAAAAATAATTAAGCTAGTAAAGAGGATGCTTAACGATAAAATAATATCTTACTCAAGTGAATTAACTTGGGAAAGTAAATATAGCGACGACTGGAACGAATTGTTGAACGGGGAGGTTCATTTGAGTGTCTATATAGGTATAACTAAGTACAGGATGTATTCCTGTGGGACAGGCGAGGAATAATCATTTGAAACTAGCGCCAGACAACTCTACAACTGGAACTGAAAGTCAAGCTTCAATTGCCTCTAACGACATTTTCTTCTAAAGAAAGTTCCCTTGTCATCATTCCCTTTCAAATTCACCGAACTTTAACATACGTACTCGTATGTATATTAAAGGTAATAACTATAATAGTAACAAAAGACGAGGAATTTTATTAGAAACGACAGAAAGAACAGAACTATATAAAGATATTTGCATCGTTTTAATTAAAATTGCTTCATTGATGCTAATCTTAAAGCATAAAAATATAAAATTATAGTTTTCTGATGAAATCCTTAAAGCGCTTTTCTTCGTAAAATTTATTTTTCTATTGTATTGAATCATAAAATGAAGTAACAAATTCTTTAGAATAATTTTCAAGGGATTGCTGCAGTTATTTACGACTTAGATGCAGAAAATTTACCATTTCTTTAATGATAAATAATATCGGTTTTATCGGTTATGGGTTTTGTGAATCGAGCGCTTACAAAAGTCTCATAACGTACTTTACGATAAATCAACGATAAAAGTTTAAACGTTAAAAGGTTTGAGAAGCAAAATATTGTTAGAGCTTTTTTTTTTTGAAGAAAATACAAATAAAATTTTCTTAAGAGAAAAAGTTTTTACGAATAAATTTAAACGATTTCACTGTCGTGCCCTCTGTGTTTCTGTATCTCTTATATTTTGTAAATATTACCTGTTTGAAATAAATTTATATTCTTGAAAAACTTTATATATTCATATATTTCATAGCCCCTAAAAGCCACATATAAGGTCTCAAAAACTATCTTTCTTGTAAATACGAAGATATCTGTGAGAAAAATGTTAGACAAACAAATTCCCAATCATCTTCCAATTTTCCTTTGTATATTTTCTCGTTTAAATATCTTATATTTTCATCTCTCAAACCTCCTTTTTTTAGAAAAATGAAAAACTTTAAACGAACTAATAAATAATGACACCTTTTGATTTTGAATTAACAGAAAGTGTTTATTTATGGATTTAAAACTATACCAATAATAAGATTGATATTTTTGCTTTTTAAATACCTATATAATGAAAACGTTACGTGTCACCTGCGCGAGGGAACATAAACGGTATTATTTTTCTCAGTTGAGATTTTTATCTAATCTAAAAAATGTTAGGTGTTTTTTTGAATACTCTTTATTACCTACATTTTCATATGTTAATACTAAAAAATAAATGCCATTTTCATTGCACTTTTACCAAAAAAAAAAAAACATTGTTCGTCCAGGGTAAACTTGAAAACGGCTGAACCGATTTCAATGAAATTTTCATAAAAAGTTATTAAATATTTCAATTTACATTTTAGGCTACTTTAAATTTTGAATAGTTTTCCCTGTAGGTTTGTTTGTTCCCGGCAAACTTGAAAACGGCTGGTCCGATTTGCACGAGATTTTTACTATAAATAGTAAATATTACAAAAAGTGCTATAAAATACTTTCTATTCCGAAAAAATGTTGATTTTCTGAGCAAAACAAGAAAAACTATAAAAACTACGCAACAAAAAACATACATCGGCAGGCAGTTGTGATACAATGTACATATACATATCATATCGCAACTTTATAACATATAATATCGCATCGTTTGCAACTTTGAAAATTAAAATGATCCTAGAAGTACATATAACGATAGGTTCAATTTTTAGAAACCATAAATCCATAGTAAATTTACAGGTAGTTAATATCTTATCTATAGTTCGGCTGAGTAAACATTCGCATTATCGAGAAAGGAGAAGGAAATCCTCTACAGTAAATATGATTTCATACATAAAAAGAAATATCTTAGTTCAAAAATGACAGCCGTAAAAATAAATAACCAAAACATACAGTTCGACTTAAGTGATCCCGATTAGGAGTTTGACTGATTGTAAGAAAGGTGAAGCCGTTAGGAAGAGCCCAACTTATTTTTCAAGAAAAAATAGCAAGTTATATGTGACCATAGCGTTGTTTTTTTAACCAAAAAATTATATTCTTAATTTTCAATTTATTTTAGCAACATCTATAAGAATCCGTTGTCTAACCTTGGAGCCCGGGCAAAACCAGACTTGAGACTTGCCGATAAGACATAATGGACTTAAAATAATACTATATCCTAGAATAGGGAACCTAAGGCAACCCAACCTAATATCTCAGATCTTAAGATAACACATTAAATATTATATATCCTAAAAATGGAACGCTTTCTAAAGGATAGGTACTAATCCATTCTACTAAAATTAATAAATGATTTCATATGACATTTGGTGTAAAAGGTTCTCAAGTCTTAAAAAAACGCAAGTATAGTATACAATATTCAAAAAAACGTAAAGCACCTACTAGATATAAGATAGCTTATATCTTTTCTTGAAAAAGTAGCTCAACGGATTTTCATAAACTTTCTATAAATCAAAGGTCTAGAGATATCTTATTATCGTTTTTTGTTAAAATATCTGAATTTCTTATTTTGGGTAAATGTTTCTATTACTCAATCAGATTAATTTAGATACTCTCAGCGAAGCGAGCGGGTATCAGTTAGTCATTCTATAAAACCATACGATTAGAGTATACGATAAAAGTTGGAAACTAACCAAAGGAAAGGCTAAAAAAGAACTTGAATTTATATTCATGACTTTATTGTGAGTAAATGAGTTGTTTCTGGAAGATAAAACCATGTCTTATAAATTATGTCAACATCGAAATTTAAAGTTCTACCTTTGAAAAACTATAAACTATAGACTATATTTTAAAAATGGTTATAGACACGTACTTATAAGTATCTAAATTTCATTCTTGACAAGTTGAGACAAATGTCATTAAAATTAGAATATTTTAATCTCTCCATCATTTAAAAATGAAAATAGAATATTTTCATACCGTGTCAAATGCTAAGGTTCAACATCTTTTATGCAACAGAATTGGTGAGGTTTCGAATCAAAAAATGATGAAAATATATTTACAAATGTAATATTTATATGTATATGTTTGTTGGTGTATAATATTTATATCGTAAAAGTTCACAGTAAAAGAAATCTTCTCGTCATAATGATATGACATAAGATAGTGATACGTGACGAAGTGAAACCACCCCATCATCTCCCACATAGCCGATGGCAATGTAGATGATGGTGCGGCACCTCAAAGCTCAAGCCCTAGCTACGCTGTTGCAATTTGTCTCCAATGCTCGTGTGCTTTTCGAGCTTCAGGGAAATAAAACCAACCAAATGTACATGTGCCGGATTTTTGTTTTCATTTTATTATGTTTCATTGCAATTTTTGCCATGGTTTCTTAATAAATATGTAGTTATAAATAATAATTCATTGATATAATTAAGCTCAATTTCTTTAAATTATGAAAATATTAAGAAGCAAGGAGAGTTTAACTTAATACCTAAATTTTTCCAATCAATGATACGAAAATTTTCAGTTACTTGTTAAGTTACTTGATTGTTCAGATTCGACTAGGATGCTTTTTATTGGACGTGTACGGTAAGCTCCAGTTATTATTCTAAGCTCTTTGAACTGAATGATTTCTAGTTACTTATGGTTTGTTGATGGCTGTATTGGGTCGAATATGGCCGACCCACAATCTATCCTTAAGCGGATTAAGTTGTGGTAAATTTTCAACATTGTTTTCCTATAAAGATTCATAATTGATATATAATTGACGGTTTTACATTGCATTAGAATGCATTTAATATCACAAATAATGAAGTACCTTAAAAGCTCATAGTCCAAATAAAAAACTCAGCAGTTAACGAAAAAAATCATCAGTTGAGAACCTAAAGATTTTTCCTTAAAGATTTACAAGCAAAACGCGTTAAGCGGGCATTTTTCGTCGCTTTGGTAGAGTGGGGCAAACGGCTAAACGCGCATGAGCTGCATAGAGAGTATTTATCCTTCCACTGCCTACTGATTATTTCATATTTGAGCCGCTAACTGCACACATCGATTAACTCCGTTATGCAAAAAGCTGAGTAAATTCATAAAATAGACTTCTGCAATACATTGTTTGTTATGGAAAAGCTAAAAAGCAAATTGTCATTAGAGCTGTTATTACTTATTATTTGAAAAATTTATTTCGGATTTATAAAGTTAGGAGTCAACCAAGTGTTTTAACATAAAAATGTATAAAAGTTGAAAATGTGAAGTTCATCGATGTGTTCACTGACCGGCTTATATAAGCGTAGACTTAATAGTTAATGCAGTTCAGCGAGATATTAGATTAATATAGTTTTTTTTTTAAATTCTCTTTTAGCATTTTTTACATTTTACTGTCAATACAAATTCAAAATACATTTTTAAGTTACAACCGTTACAATAATCAAATGACATTTCAACACTCCCTCTTATTATTACCTATAGGTATTTTTAACCAGAAAGAGTTAATTTGGCAAGATTAAAGATTTTTACAAAATTGCTCAATTAATGCTCTTTCCGGATCTGCAATTGCTCTAAGTGTATAGTTAATTAAGAATTAAATTTTAAAAACATTTAAATCTCAAGAATTAAATTGTTGTTTTTTTTAACCTCTCTATCTGCTTTTTTATTACGCAAATAATTGATAAAATTTTTAATAATTACTTATTTTTAACTATTTATGCATGTATTGTTGTATTATGACGTCATAAACTGCAACTTGGATCTTATAAACATGAATAGTTAAAAAACTGAGTTACTAATTAACTATACACCTGGAGCAATTGCGGATCCGGAAAAAGCATTTAAAGAACAATTTTAAAAAAGAAATGATTATTTTGTATAAAATAAGTAGCAATTTTTATTTTTGAATTTACAAATTTTTGAAAAATTAATTATTAATTAACTAATAACTAAAAATTTGGGCAATAGCGAATTCTGCAGGAGCAATATTTTGGCACATAGTTAAAATCGTTCTACGCTAAGTTCTTTCCGGTTAGTTTTAATATATTTTTGCTTTCAATTTTTAAATGTTTTTCCTCTGTAAATTAAATATGTTCTTAACATAATTACCTACGTAGACAACGTCGCGGGTATCAGCCAGTTATAGTTTAATTTTGTACTTTCAATAAGAAATAAAATTATTGAAAGCATTTCTGTTAAGTATTTGAAACTGAAATGAGTTCACTGACATTCGATTGATTGGCACATGAAAGACCTACCAAAAATAGATTCCAGAAACATTGTTCTTCTTTTGATAAAAGCCTCTCTCACTATACCGCCATTGTTTTTCGTACAATTACTTTTGTGAAAATTCAAAGCAAGATTTATTTTTTTGTTGACAAACGTTTTTTTGTTCGTATAAAGGAAAAATTTGATTTATTTTAATGGTAAAATAAATTTAAATTTTTATTACGTTCGTGCACGATTCCAAGATATTGTTTTGTATACGTATTACTCCATTGATAACCTTTTTTTTTCTATTTTGTTCTCATTTCGTTTAAAAATTAATGAAGTAAAAGATTTTTAGTTATGCTACTCAATCACTTATTTTATTTTAGTTGAAACAGAGTAAGGTTATTGAAAATAATTATTTTCTCGGAAAATCAACCCGAGTGGTCCCTGGTGAGATGTCGGCCAACGTCTATGGCTCTAGCCGAGAGTTTTATAAACGTTTTGCTGTAACGATGATTTATGAAACGAGCAAGTGCAAAGATCATTTACCTTTTCACCCAATCTCGATGATTACACCTAGTTTTTATCTTGTTTCTAACCGAATTAATTCTGAAAAAGTTTCTAGTGACGAAAATGAGTTAATTTAAAAAAAAAATATTACCACGGTATTGAATTTTTTCACGATATATACACAAACAATTTACTATGACAATATTGTCATATGGACGAGGAATTCATTATGTCCCCAATTGGTCGAAGTTATGCACCAACATGCATAAGCATTTCCCCCGATGCAACTAGAAATACATTGTGAGTTATTTAATAGTTGCATGAAATTTATATATGGTATATGGATATGTGGGAATGTGCTGCAAGCCGCCTCTTGCAAATCGAGAACGCCTGTTTATACATTTGGCAAAGTTAAACTTAACAGATTGTTAACTTTAATCAACTCACGCTTCACACTTAGTTTGTGGTTTCGGGGTTTCATTGTTATGAGCTACAAAATATTAAATACAACAATAAGTGCATTTATTCCACATATTGAAATTGTATATATTTCGAAATTACCTAGACGTGAAAACTTTGTTTTGAATAACAAAATTAACAAGGAAAATATTTTTAAACCTAATAAAGCGCTTATCTCACTTTTTCATTAACATTTTCTTGTTCTAGCAAAAAAGAAACTAATAATTTTCAATTATATCCACTCAATTTAATTTAAGATATTTATATATCTATTTTTATTTCTTGGTATATATAAACGAGGAAAATCCCTATAAGAAATTACAGTACATGATAAAAACTTAATCACTTCGTTACGGACCATTTAATATTTACATTAGGTACTCGTATTATAAATGAGAAAAGTCTAAAAAATCAAGAAAATGTGTCAGATTTTCTCAATCGTTTTAGAGGAAATTTTTATTTAAAAGCCTACTCAGTAATTAATGAGTTTTCGTTTGTTAAAATAAAAGATGTTTTTTCGCATTAATTGCAGTCGCTTTACTGTAGTAAATTTTATGTTATTAATGATTGAAAACGCGTAATCGAGAAGTTTGTCTTATTAATAGACGCCTTTAGGCGAATTAAATCTTAATAAATTTTAATTTATGCAAATACCCCCATCACTGTACAATATATACTAAACCATATGCACTGTTTTGCAAAAATTTATAATAACACTCATATTGCCAAAGCTTTTATACTTGGGATGATTTGTGTATTGAGAATAGTTAGACAACTTTTTCAACTAAGATTTATATCATATACAGTGTAAAACAAACAGAATTTCATTATATTATACGCATTGCTTCCTATGTTTATTACAATACGGTTTCAAGTTAGGTACTTGAAAAGTTTCCTCTTATCAATGAATCCTTCCTATTCTAAATTTTATCCTAACAAAACATTTTACAAAGTAAAAACAATAAATAAGAACGGCTAAAACTGTTTAATTTGTATTCTGAGTATTAAATTTGCACGGTTCCTCACAAAAATTAAACAGGTGTTCATTTTTAGAAGCTTGAACCAATCGTAAGCATAGTTATAACAAAGTTAAGTAATGATTAGCTTAATTGTAAACTTTTTATTTGTAGCTTAGGTGTACAAATACCATGATATAAAATTACTGCAATATTGACAAAGGTTGAAGAATTATGTATCTTTGATAATTTTTAATGATAGTTTATTTAGTTTACGTCGTACGAAAAACAGTTATCAACTGGGAACTTGCAATTGATGTAATTCTTATTTAACTACCAAATTAAATATTGTCACAGTCTAAGGATCAAGGAAAGATCTTAAGGATGTAGGAGTGTCACCATTGTGTGAGTTTAGGGGTGTCAACTGCTCTTTAAACTATCTCAGCCGTGGATGGAAAGTGGAAGTGGAAGCTACGTAGTTGTAAAACAAAAGTAAAACTTCTAGGAAGATCTCAAGACATCAGACCACCTATGGCGCAAAGGGTTTGACCAAAAACATTACTTGATGAATAAAAAAGAAGAAAACTTCTAGTATTTTCTACCCATAATTCCTTATGGATAAAAAAAACAAAAGAAAAACAAAAGAAAAACAAATGACAACAGAAACTTTAGGCAACGAAAAATAGGAGAGAACATTCTCGAAAATAAACAAAATAATATAAAAAGAGGTTTGTATAAACTAAGTTCAAAGATCAAAGTTCAAGTTCAAAGTTCTAAGAGTTCAGTCTGAAATAAATCGTCAATAAATTCCGAAGCATAAGGAAGTGAAGGCAATAAAAAAGCTGCTACTTGCGCAAAGGCTGGTTCGATGATCCCCACTCGTAAGCCCGGAACCTGGAGTGGGGATCGCCAAATTTGCTGTCAAAATGGCGATAAAAAGTCGGCTTAAACAGTAGCAAAACAAATACTGGCTATAAATTTCCGGTCAGAAGCTCAGCAAAAGAATAATGGGGAGTCAACTACTAAGTCAAATACTTTCGCAGAAAGAGATATAAGCTATCGCACAGGATTTGTATGTTTCTCTTTTTAGAATAAAATATTGTTGTAGAATTTTTTAGGGTTCATCGATTCTTATAAACTTTAAAAAAAAAACATCAACTTTTGTTAATCTCGTATTGATACTCGTACTCATCATAACGACATATCGTAAATCGAACTTTTAACTTGGAGCTTTTCATCTCGTTAATTTTTTCAATCAAAACCTCTTATTTGACTTAGAATTTTTTTTCTAATGAAAAATACTTCTACTTGCAAAATAATAAGACAAAATTCAAATGATTATTTTAATGGTGACAATGACTTGATATAAATTTTTTTTTATACACTAAGTTTTGCACGATCTGCACGTAAGTGCAATAAGTGCAACTGGTCACTAAAAGCGCTTGTGCGAGACTTACCCATTGGTAAGTCTCATTCCTAGTTTTGATTCTTTTCTATGAAAACCTATTATTATTATTATTATCACTTATTGTCTAAAGGTAACTACTAGGAAATACTAATTCTTATACATATCTAATTTCTATGTAATACTTATCTGCTACTTATACTAACTTATAACTAAAAGTGTCTGTTTGGAAAATCCAGGATTGCCCACTTTTTTAGTCTGTAAATTTGGTCACTGTTGTCCAAAAGGTGAATGGCAAGTATGTTGGTATGGTCTTCCAATCTCTTCAAATATGTCGCACTATACGCTTTTAATTCTTCGCGAACACTACTAATTTTTAGGTCATTGTGAATAATGCTATTATTAATATACCATGGCGCATTGAGGATTCCTCGTAAAGTTTTCGACTGGAATCGTTGAATAACTTCTATATTGGAATTTGAAGCTGAACTCCACAACTGGATAGACCATGATGGACCAAACGTCCAAATTGGTTTCAATATCGCCTTGTAGAGTAGGAGTTTGCACTCTATCGATAACTTTGTTATACCGCCGACCAGCCAGTACATCTTTTTTAGCTGTAAATTGAGTTGTGCGCGCTTGGCTCGTATGTGATTTGTCCATGTGAGTCTGCAATCCAAGTGCATACCCAGGTATTTAACCACATTTGACTGAGGTATCGTGGTGTTGTTTAGTTGCACTGGCGGGCATGTTCTCCTCTTCATCGTGAAGGAGATGTGGGTGGATTTATTTTCGTTAATTTTCAGTCTCCATGTTTGGGCCCAGTCATTAAATTTGTTCAGGTGCGTTTGCAATTTTTCGGTAGCTCGTTCTGCTTCGAAGTCGGTAGCTATAATGACAGTGTCGTCGGCGAATGTAGCGATGTCGGTGCCTTGTGTGGTTGGTACGTCAGCGGTGTAAATTAAATACAATAGTGGCCCAATAACACTGCCCTGTGGGACTCTTGCGTTAATTGATCTGAGTCCAGTGAGTTCACTCCCTACTTTTACTCGAAACATCCTTTCTTCCAAGTATGATTTCAGTACCTCAAAGTATTTCTCGAGAAGACCTTCTTTGATTTTTAACAACAGTCCGGGATGCCAAACCTTGTCGAATGCTTGGGCTACATCTAAAAATGCTGCGGAGCAATATTGTTTTTCTTCCAAACCATCTCTTATTATTCTCACTACACGGTGCACTTGCTCAATTGTTGAGTGACCCTGTCGAAATCTAAACTTAAGGTTAGGGAGGATACTTTCATTCAATGATGTCTGAATTCTTTTGAGGAGGACTTTTTTGAATACCTTACTGAGCAATGGCAGTAGGCTAATTGGCCTGTATGATCCTGGGTTTTCGGGTGGTTTCCCTGGTTTTGGGATCAGGATTATTTGTGCAACCTTCCATTGCCCAGGGTATTGCTTAGTTCTAAAAATGGCATTGCACAGAATTGTAATGTAAACAAGTCCTTTTTTGGGTAATGCTTTCAGAATTCGGCTGGTTATGAGATCGTAGCCAGGGGACTTTTTCTCCGGGAGTGCTTCTATGACTTTTTTCACTCCGTTTGGTGTGGCCCATTTTATTGAGCTGTTTGTCGAAATTGGTTCATTTAATCTTTGCCATATGTGCTCTTCTGTATTTGAATGAGGTACTAAATTTGGTGTGAAGACTTTTTGTAAGTGTTCAGCAAAACACTCAGACTCTTCTTTATCACTTCTTGCCCAGGTGTTGTTTGAATTTTTCAGAGGATGTGACCGATTGGCAGGTCGCTTCATATATTTTGTCGCTTTCCACACTTGATATAAATGAAGAAAAAAATCTGCAACACTCCTCAGACCATAAAAAAAAGTTTTCATACCCTTTCTGATTCGAATATTAATTTATATTAATTTTAACGACTTCATTACCGTAAAAAAAATAAATAAAACCCCCAATTTACCCAAAAACCGTTTAAAATAATTTTTCCATGCCCTTTAACCCATAAAAAAATCTTTTAATTCTAAGAATAAATAAAAATGTACAAATACTTGTTTAATTTGTTAAATAAAATAGAAATTTAAATAGAAATATAAATATAAATATAAATATAAAAGAGTCAAGTTGACACTACTTTACAAATATTTTTTATTTGATAATGTGTATGCTTTATTCATAACACGTATAAAATACGTAGCCCAGCAAAGCAAATACTTTTATAATATGAAACGAGTTTGTAAATCTTATCAACTAACATAAAGTTTTTTCTCTATTACAGTTTCAACATTAAGAGTAAATCTTTGAATCTATTAGAATTTTTGGTCATAATTGGTCCAATTGTCGTGTTTTTTGGTTAGACTTTGCATAGATTTTATTTCAAATTTTAAGGTCACCTGTATATATGCAACAGGCCCTGATTAATTGGTCAGTACTGTTCAGGTTTTGTCAATAACTGGTCAGATATTGTTTAGTAAATACTTAATAGCAAATTAAAAAAAACTGAAAGTTATCTGGCCTACAGCGCATCGTTTAGAAACTTAATAGCTCTTCATTGACCTTCATTACTTGATGCAAAAAAGTTTTATTGCATTTAACTGGTTTAGCAAATGAAAAAACCTTTATTTCATAGAAAGTTCATGAAAATCCGTTAAACTACTTTTCCAGGAATAGATATAAGCTATCTTATAGGTAGGATCTTTACGTTTTTTTGAATATTGTAAGATATTAAGAAAATGTTAAGCCTTGAAAAACTTTCACACCAAATGTCATATGAAATACTTTATTAATTTTAGTAGAATGTATTAGTAGCTATCCTTTAGGAAATGTACCTTTTTAGGATAAATAATATTCAATGTATTATCTTAAGATCTGAGGTATTAGGTTTGGTTGCCTTAGATTCATAGTTCTAGGATTTAGTATTAAGGCCATTATATCTTATCGGCAAGTCTGCTATTTCCCGGGGTCCAAGATTAGACAACGAATTCTTATAGACCGTAATAAAATAAATTGAAAATTAAGAATATAGTTTTTTGGTAAAAAAACAACGCGATGGTCACATCTAAGTTGCTAGTTTCTCTTGAAAAATAAGTTTGGCTGAATTTTTTCTTGTTCTGCAGGCTCTGCCTAACGGCTTCACCTCTCTTAGTCAAACTCCTTATCGGGATCACTTAAGTCGAACTGTCTTTTTTGGTTATTTATTTTTACGGGTGTCATTTTGGAACTAAGATATTTTTTTTATGAATGAAATCATATTTACTGCAGAGGATTTCCTTCTCCTCCCTCGACAAATCAAACTTTTACTCAGCCGAACTATTAATAATATATTAACTACCCGTAAATTCACAATGGATTTATGGTTTCTAGGAATTTAACCTATCG
Organism: Sisyra nigra; assembly: GCA_958496155.1. NCBI lineage: Eukaryota > Metazoa > Arthropoda > Insecta > Neuroptera > Sisyridae > Sisyra > Sisyra nigra. The sequence goes on from OY292313.1 coordinate 57,277,916, forward strand.
CTATACTTCTATAATGGTTATAATTTTCAAACTTGCGAACATTAAATTATACGAATAACAAATAAACATAGTTTAAAATCATATCGTCTTTACGATATGATATTGTCACAAATCTAAGACACCATTTTGTGTCTGGACGCCCGATGGGGGGATTAACCAATCACCAGCCATAAGAATTGCACAAAAAGATGGACACCCTGGAGCCGTTTTATGACCGCGGATGAAAATTACAAAAGAGGAGAAAAGAAGCGCATTGTTCTAGTATTTTTTTCATTGATTTACCAATGGTTGAGAGAAAGACAGGCGCTAAGATTACAAATAGAATCTTCTAGTAACGGATGATTTATGGCTTGGAAAGTTCTAGGCTGATGATTGGTTACTATAAAAAATCCGAAATTTGGTCCAACAGTTTAGTGTTCAAATAAATGTTCGACGAGTATCCAAATAAATCACCGAGAGTATTCAAATAAATCGACAAGTATTCAAATAATTCATCGACAGTGTTAAAATAAATCAAGTGAATATTGTGAAAGTGTTATATAAATTGTTGACAGTGAACATTGTTATAGTGAATAAGCTACTTTAAAAACTGACTAATTGTTAACGTGTAGTGCATAAGTGTTAGATAAATAAATAAACAGTTGTTAAGAAATCGGCTCAGCTATTTTCAAGTTTACCCTGGATAAACCCTGTTATTACCCGGTTTTTTGGGGAAAATTACAATGTAAATAGCATTTATTTTTTTGTATTAAATATATGAAAATGTAAGCAATAAAAAGTTTTCAACAAAACACTTTAAATTTTTTAGATTAGATAAAAATCTCAGCTGGAAAAAATGATTCCGTTTTTTGTTCGCTCGCACAGGTGAGATGGAACATTTTTATTATAAAGGTATTCAAATAGAAAAAAAATCTTCAATCGTATTATTGGTATAAATAAGTGTTTTCTTTATTTCAAATTGGATCTTTAAACTTAACATTCGAGCGCTTCAATCATGATTGTATTATAATAGATTGAAAGCTCGATGCAATATAAAATAATATGATCAAGATTTTTTTAATGCCACTCGTTATAGCTCTAACGTTATCCCATCAATTTTTCAGAGACACAAAGAGCAGTAATTCCACGCACATTTCATCTATTTATCATAAAACTAGAAGATTAGGCGCACAAATCATTTATTATATCATCTGTCTTAATGGATTTGCCCATTATTTTTGATTGAGCTTACATTTAGTTACTCGCAATCCCAAATATAATATTGTACGAAATAAATTTGACCGCGTCCAGTTGTGAACGATTTAACGCGAAACTTGCCAATCGCATCCCCAATCGTAAACAATGGGGAAATATAAACGCGTTTGTTTGCCAGATGAAGATATCATCACGGAAATGATTTCGAAGAAGTGCTTTCATCCGGTTTTCATCATATAGAGCTGACCTCGTTTTCTTATTACTATTGACGTGCTAAAAAGTGTCCATTAACATTTTCATTTAAATTATAAAATAATCTTAATTTTGCATGATACGGGTTTTCGGGGGAAAATAATCAGACGCTCGGTTCGGCTCGCATAAAACGCAAACGTTGCTTTAATGTCACCGGGATTATACAAATACATGCATCCGCAGGTATTTCAGGGATAAAAACCTTGAAACAAACAGTCGCTCTGGAATAATTCTAATTTGCCTGTTACTCGTGCAACAGAGAAATGAGGAACATGAATGGTAAGTGTGTGGTGTCCCTCAGTGCTCAGTTGCATTATTTTACAAGGCTCACTTAGTCTATTTGCTCAGATTATGTGGAGTGTAAAATAAATTGAAACAATTCCAAAATTAAAATTAAACATAGAACATTAGCCAGTGGGGAGGGTGAAATAAAAATTAAAAGAACCAAGTTCATCTAAACAACACCATATGCAAGTAATTAATTTTAAAATTACTCGATAACTAGTCTGGCATTTAGTAAACTTGATCAAACTGTTTTTATACTCTAAAACTTTTATTATATACCAAGTTTTTTCCTTTTACTGATATAATTTCCATATTTATTCGTAAAAATTTCCCGTGTTATAATTACACTTTTCATGTTGTGAATTATAAAAATTATTCTCATTTAACTTTTTATTAATCTTTTAGTTAAATGTGTTAATTTCAAAACAAAATGTAAATGTTTCCATCTACATTGCCGAGTCAGTTCTCCTCAGATATTTAACTTAATCGACCATTCGGTGAATAAATCGAAATTCACGAAATTTGTTCGGTCTAATTACACGCTTTTATTGATTTAAAATTATTGTTGTTGGTTTAAAACCATGGTGTGTTTGGTTTGTAAATTATTTGCTTGTTATTTCCGTTATAACATACATTTACGATACATACACCCCACTGAAAGTGAACATAGAATAAAAATTATTACTTTATATCAACTTTGTTAGATTTAGATTTTTTATTGTTTGTTACAAATAATGGCGAGGATAAAGAGGAGCTTTCGTGGAAACTCTTGCATTTTCCGAGGAGCTTTTTTAAATGAACTTGCAACACTTGGACCTTATGTTCTTAGCACTAGCTCGTTACAAAGCTCTTTTTGAACCACTCTAGCGTAACACAAAAGCACGCCTCTTGTACAACCCTTAGACACTTGTACGTTTTCTTTTCTATCTAAAGTTAAACAAGAAGTGCGTGAAATACATCAACGCACTTTTGAGCATCGCCGACATTTTCAGATGTGCGTAACGTTGAATAAAAATTAATTAATACTCCAAATGAATACAATTAATAAATAAAAAAAATATTTTGGTCATACAATGTTGTAAATCACATTTTCAGTGAACTATTATTCAGATTCACTTGCCGTAACGTGCTATAAATTTTGTGTTTTCATGTTATTTTTTAACATTTATATCAGTTGAGTAAATATGATTTTATTAGTGGGTTTCAACTTGAAATTCAAATGATTTTTAAATGCTTAATAAGCTTGCTTAATATTGTGTAATGCCAGGTTAATTAAGTTTTTACGGATATTAATGAAAACACCAACAAAAAAGGATACAATTTTTTACTTAAATTATTAATGTTGTCACAGTCTAAGGAGAAATAAAAGGTCTTAAGGGTGGAAGAGTGTCACCATTTTGTGAGATGGGGGTAGCCCCGAAGGTTATTAGATACACAAGGTATGCTCACTTGGCTAGGTGGCGTTTCTTTGATCTCTAAAAATGACGTCACTGGTTTGTTGACTGACACGGGAATTCAAAATATATAGCTAAGTAAGGTATAAATTCTAGAAGAAATATATCTTCATTATTCAATTAAAATAAAATAACAAAGAAAAAGCAAATTAACATTTTTTATGTTCATAAAAATTAACTATTGACACAATAAAAGTTTAAATTTTTTTAAAGGGAGCAAAAAAAAGCATATTTATTAAATATAGTAGTGCCAACCAAATGCAGTCACCAGGTGGAATGCCCCACAAACCAACGATAGCTAATGGCCTTTAACGCCTCTACTGGCTTGTGTCAATAACAACAAACCAGTGAAGTCAGAGCTAGTCAAAGTGAGCACCCCTTGGGTAGCACCTGCTGTTTAAACTCTCTCAGCCGTGGGTGGGCCAAGACAAACAACCAGCCAGTGATCGACGTGGTTGTAGAGTGTAGACCTTTCTAGAAAGTTCTCAGAAAATCGGACCTCCGTGGCGCGAAGGGTTTGACCAAAAGGATTACTCGGTGAATTGAGGAGAACAAAGCTTCTAGCACTTTCTGTGTGTAATTTTTTATGGGACAGAGTATAAACAATATAACGAATTGCTCCAAGAAGAATATAAAGTTTTAGAATGTAAGACGTGAGGAATGTAATGTGAGACGTGAAATATTCCCAAAAATGGTCAAAACAATATAAAAAGAGGTTTGTTTGAACGAAGAGGTAGTCATAAATAAACCGTCAAAGTGAGTTATATATAAATCGTGAGTGGTAAATAAATCGTAAATAGTGAATCGGAGTGTTAAATAACTTGTGATCATTGTGTTAAGTAAAGTGTTACAGTGCAGTGTATATAGTGAAGTATGAACAGTAAGTGATAATTAGTGACTGTGACTATTGTAATGGTGAAATAAATCATGGTTAAAGTGTTAATAGTGTAATTAAATAAACATTTGTAAAAAACAAATTTGTCGTCATTCAAACACAAATCCAAGAACCCACAAAAACGTTAAAAATATTAAGCAGTACGTTTCAATCATTAAAAAAGGTGTAAAGTAAAAAAGCTTTTAGTAAAAATTTTCTATGAAATTGCGCCATATCAAAATTTTAGTCATATGTTTATGAGATAAAACTTTTTAAGTAGTATACAAATATATTTTTTTAAAATACAACCCTCTAAAGAGTGTATATTCTTTGAGTAGATACACCATAAAATTGCTATTGACTAAAATGTTTTTTTTTTTAATTTCAATAGGCTAAAATAGTAGATGAATTTTCAATGGGCCGATTTGTCAAGTGTTTAACGACCAAATGTTGGAATCATTTAGCCATTTGAATAATTGTTGAAATTTGCTCGTTGCTGCTGATTTCAATTCAAATTAGTTGAATAGGTGAAACAAGAACAAAGAACCAAATTTGTTATCATTGGATATGTTAATCGATTTTACCATTTAATCTACCACTTTTAGTTTTCAGCGGATTTTTCCGAAAGTTTTTTTTTCAATGTGCATTTTCAGAACGTTCATTGTGTTTCTTTATCTCTATTATGTGAAGTAGTTGTTAGTGACTTTGTTTACGTAAAACTCAACAAAATAAGGTACCATAGGCTAGGCTAAGAAAAAACTATTTTTTTTTTGTGAATAGAGAAATTAAAATATGAATTTATTCCAAAGCTCAGGATAGTTATAAAGAATTTCAATACAAAATAATTACACATTAAATTTAGCAAAACATAAAAACAAACAAAAAATAAGTTCAATTTAGCATAATGAACTAAGAAATAAAATGTTCAACCATGCAATGAACGATATAAAAATTTAATCTCATCCGTGAACTATTTTGGAGTGTTTTTCGAAAAAAATTCTTCGTTAATTAAGATCACGATCCACTCAAGAATAGCACTCTCACATTTCATGCTTTTATCTCCACTGGTTTAATCAACAGCGTGTTTGTGAGTTAATCATAGTATTGTTGATATAAACAGTGATATCCAAACAACAATTTTTTTTATCACTATATCTCAAGAACTATGCATGTTTCCAGGATAATAGCAGATAAATATAAATCCCAATATGTTAACGTCACGTCAAAATATAATGAAATTGCTTGCTTTTTAAAATTCTTTTTTTTTTAATTTTCAAAACTAAAAAATAAAAGTATACGTATTTTTTGACTACACAGTTCTCACAGCTCTACAAAAAAAATCTTGTTGTCCTGGACATCTCTGCGAATTTCTATGTTTTCAAGTTCAAAGTTTACAAATAGATTTATAAAAGTAATCAATGTGCTCTAGTTTTTATGATTTCAGCATATCTAACTAATAAGTTTTGGAAAAAATTTGGTAGCATTGTGTAGATTTGAAAATGGTTAAATTTTTAATTAGTAAACAAAGGGGATACACAAAATACCCTTACTTTATTTGTTTCTGGGATAGAAGAGCAAAGCAACTTCATTGGGAACAAGATTTGTGGCCCTTGAGAAAGTCCTTAACTGTTGGTAGAGCCAAGTGGCAACATAGTAAAGTAGCCGTTATTAAACAGAGACAAAACTATACTTCCACCATTCCATATTAAAAAAATAATAAGTACAAAGTAAATTTGTAGAAAATTTCCTAAGCTTAGCATGAAAAAATTACAGGGGATTACAAAATTACATATGTAATGTATGAAGAATAAATACAAAGATCGACAAGTCTCATTTGGAGAATATTGTTATGAACTGAAAGTCGATCAAAAACACAAGAGATCACTTCCTCTCTGAGAGTCAATCAAATCAGTTATATTTTTATTATCTGTAATTATCTGTATTATCTGAATAAAGTTTATTTTAAATATATGAAAAGCGTGCAAACATTACAACATAGAATTTCAACATTTTCCTGTCTTTTTACTTCGATGCATACTAATTTGAAAAATAAAATTCACATAATAAATATATCTGTTTTTTTCATATATTTTGATTCTATTAATGCAAAATTAAAATCAAGATTTTAAAAATAATTAGAAAAAATCTTTCAAAATCATCATAGTTTCATGAATTGTGATCATAAATATATCAGAAATTAATCTTATATCAAAAGCACCAAAGCCACTGTTGACCAGTGTTATTTGCGTAATGATATTGAGCCTTGGATTTCTCACTAAGACGTGCAACACAGATGGATCGTAGAAGGTAAACACTATAAAATTAACGAGTTTAATGAGCAGGTATAGTTTTCATTATGTCCACCATTGTGGTGATCAGCCATGGGCTTAGAGAGCTTACACATTCATATATACGCAACTGCAGAATAAGCATCTGGGAGCTAGAATTTCTTGGGAGACAATTGTTAATAATGAAGTTTCATTTTTTGTTATTAAATATATTATGTAAATGTACAATTTTTTTTCTGTTCACGTCTTTAACTTATTAAAATCAAATAGATTTTAATTTAATTTTCATCTCTATCATAGGTAGCTTGCCTATGTCGACACCAAACAGTGTAATTTAGTTACATCAGGAATTTTTATATGCTAACGGAGTCATCAAACTATCCACCCTTAATATTTCTACAACCTCAAGATGGTGGAGCGTTGCCATTTTCAGAGTCTGAGGGCGTCACCTACCTAATCAGCCGGCTAATAAGAAAGCGGCGTAGTTATGAGATTAGGGTAGGCAGGTGACCCTCCTATCGAGAGGATTTGACGAAAAGGATTACTCGGTGAATTAATAAGGGGTGAAGCTTCTTGAATGATATATTTTTTTGGCACCATAGAAAGTTTTGGCAATAAAATATTCCTAGAAAAATAGAAAGTCCAGGGAGAATAGAGCCGAATTTTCTAGACGGATTCTAAGATCCTATATAAGCCCCGGACAAGTATAATATAAGGCGATTCAGTGTGAAATAAATATTCGACGAGTATTGAAGTAAATCTTCAACAGTGTGATATAAATCTTCGACCAATATTGAAACAAATAGTGCACGTGAACAGTCTTGACATAAATAGTGAAAGTGATCAGTGTTAAAGTGTAAACAGTGCTAGTGAACAGTAATAAATGAATTGTGAACATTGTGAAATCAAATGAAACAGTGCAATAATTAATGAATAAGTGTATAGGTATAAATAATTGTTAACGTGTTGTTTATAAGTGACAATACTGTAAGATAAATCAATAAACAATTGTTAAAAATAAATTTATAGTCATTAAACACAAATCCTCAAACCTGTAAAAACGTTACAATATTATTCCATTCGAGATCGACATAACATAAATGCAAGATACTATTTAATTAACCCTTGAACAGGGTTTCCTCAACTTTTTTTGCGGAACCCTTATTATTTTCTTATAGATCATGAAGCCCTTGCACTACTTAAGACTGTATATAAATTTAATGTATGGTATTTTTCTAGACAAAGATAAAAGCGTTAACATATCAGTGATTTTTCCATACATAAAGCTTCCTATGCAATGCCCGTGATCTGTGATGAAAACTTAATGCATGTCTTTAAAAATTATGCAACTAACCGCATCTCAATTAGAAATTCTAAAAAGTCTATCCTGTTCTACGAAAGCTAATTCCAGAAACACAGTCCTTATGGATCCATGAACAAAGAGCATTCAAACATAGCACATTTCTTAAATTTTAAGAAATTGAAAAATAAAATAAATCGTAAAAGTTTTTATAGATTAAGTTCAGCAACCTCTATGGTTATTGAAACGAATTATTAAATGAGTCAGAACTTGAAAACCTAAAATATTTTATTGTATTTTATTTAATCTTGTATCAACTTAACGTTTTTGAGAAAATAGAAACTTTTTTTGGTGAAAATAGTATAAAAGATATTTTTTTTATTTTTAAGCTACAGGTTAGATTAATAAGAATTTAACCTCAAAACGAAAGATATGCTATTAATTTCAACACATATTTTACAATAATCAAGCTTTTTAATAACAAATATCTCGTCTGTTGGGCTTTTGGTGGTATAAGCCTCTAAAAATTTGTCTGCAAAACTTTAATGATTTATGATTTTTATAACAATTTCATGTAAAGATATTTCCGCGTTTAAAGCCTCTCAAACAAATTTTCTTCATTGGTTGCGTTATATAATGAAGTGTAATTTATGAAAACGTGCCTAAGACTAGGTATAAGGTCGTAAAAGAAAAAAAAAAGTTGAAAGTTACTTGTTTTAGCATCCACTCCGGTAATATATTGCCTTTTTTAAGTTCACATATGCTGACTGTTATGAGAGTAATATAAGGAGCTTTCGGGACCATACAGAGTTAGGGGAGTGTTTACGGGCGCTACCGTGAAAAATCGAGAACATTCATGTTATGGCCTAGGCGTCGTTAACTAACGCTGTTAAAAATTGTATTATCGTTACAACAGCTCGTATAGTTTTCAAAGATTTAATATGTGAGGAAGAAAATGGAATGTAAAATTAGAATGGAAATATTGTAAAAAAATTATTTACGTATCGGTGTACGAGGAGACATAGACGTGTGGTAAATGAGCGACAAGGGGATGATAAAAAAATCACCCCTCAAAAAAAGACGGAGGAAAATTGGAAATTTTATTATATAAATTTTCATGAGCCATATAATAGACTTTTATTATAATCTCAGACGTAAAAAATTATTATTATTATTATTATTTTTAGTATATTAAGTGTGAAATATGATGACAAATTTAGGCTCGATTCATCATAAAACATGAAAAGATTAAAATATTAAAATTTTAAGATTTTTTTTAAGTTTTTCGATTTAACAACGAGAGAAAAAAGAAGAAAAAAAACCAGACTCGGAATGATATGAAACGCAAAAAACTGCAAACCTTTATCCAAATGTGTCGATTTTGTGGATGTTTCCTAAAGCGGACAGACAGTGAGAGATGAAACAAAAAAAAAGGGTTCAACTTTTATCCATACGATAATTTCATTAAATTATTCACAACGATAACGTCTGACACCCGTGTATTATAACGTTTTAATGGCTTTATTTTTTTTTCCTTTCACGCCATGCATAATATCTACACGAGGTTTGAATTTAATTTTTCTCGTTTCAAAAAACGAATTTGTGAAAATAAATACTTATATATGAACGGGAAGAACGAAACGAAACGATTTGTAAAGAAAAATATTGCAATGTTTTATTTTCATTTTCTTACCACGTGAAGTTTCTTGGGAGAATACACGATTTTATATCACACAAATGTTTAATATAAAAATTTAATATCGTATTTTGATGGCATTTTAGTGGTAGATTTACGGAATCACTGCCGCAAGGTTGAACTTTTTATTTAATATTTTTTATAATTTTAATAATTGTTAGTTTTAGATACTGCATGTTTTAATATCGACCATAAAACACCTTACTGATAATGGAGGTTATAAAATGTTATCAGGGATTAAATGAGATTAAGTATTAAGACCAAATCTTTGGCGAATCAATAAGGTTCCTCGTCTCACATTTTTTAAACTAAAAGAAACTTAAGGACAGAGAATAATTTAAAGTATATTGTTTGAATTTTATTTTGAACTAGTAGCCATTATTACGTTTACGTGTATATTGAAAATTGCAAAATTCGAATTTTTAAGAACTGATACTTTAAGAGAAATGCAAAAGGTTTAAGTAACCTCCTCTTTGGACATCTCAGAGTTGGAATTCAAAAACTGTCTTCTTAAACTTTCAATTTCATGTTTTAATGTTCAATTGAACTTACTATACCAACTGCTTCATAACTAGCAGCACCAGTTCTTTAATATATCACCATAAAGAGCTGCTGGAGGAAATTTCAATCTTGAAAAGCAAACACCCTGGGTCTGACGAAATTACGGAGTGTATATGATCAAAGAGCTGCTAACCGATACGTTAAAGGCCATCGCTTTCATATTTAACTCCATAATAACAGTCAGCCATTTTCCCTCGTCGTGGAACCTAAAAATGAGGTCGCATCCTACAGGTCTATCAGCTTACTGTCATCCTGGTCGAAGATATTCAAAAAATTGCCCCTTAAAAGACTTCAGCCTATCCTGGATGCTAATAACACCATACCCAGCCATCAATTTGGGTTCAGGCGACAACATTCGTCAATCAAATAATCCAGGAAAAAAAATTGTTCCGCGATCTTCTTAGATGTGAGCCAAGTGTTTGACATGGTATGGCACGTAGGGCTGTTACGCAAAATCAGAATGACACTCCCAGAGCTGTTTGTGTGTATTCTCCAATCCAATCTAGATGATCGAAAATTCTCTGTACACTATGGCAAATCCACGATGATAGGATCTGAATTTTCACAGGATAGCATCTTTGGGACTCTCTTCTATACGGTTTTCACAGTCGACGCCCCAATCAACGAGGAGATTACCCTCGCTACCTTCTCAGATGACACCGCGCTACTAGCTATCCACGATTGTCCCAAAATGGCTCCCGAGAAGCTCCATTCTGCACTAAACGAACTCTAGTTGCGGATCTACATGTGGAGGATCACCATCAACGAGACCAAGTCTGTCTACGTGACATTCACCACAAGAAGGAAAACCTGTTCTCTAGTCTCACTAAATGGCCATGATATACCCGGGCTACGAAGGTCAGGAACTTTGGAATGTACCTGAATAGACACCTCACCTGGTCTAAACACATCCTCTTGTCAGTATCACTATTCAAAAACTGTGGTGACTACTGCAAAGAAAGTCCCAACTGTTCCTGGACACCAAATTATCTATTTACAAGTCCATACGTAAACCCAACTGGACATATAGGATACAGCTGTGGGGATTCGCCAGTAACTCCAATACTGACAAGAGACAGCACTTCCAGTCAAAAACTCTGACGAAAATAAATGACACCCATTGGTACGTTTCCAATAACGCCACCCATCGGGACCTCAAAGTGACTACATTGAGGAGTGAGATAGCCAGATTCAGTCAAGAATACTTGCAAAGACTGGACAAACATCCCAACTATCTGGCTGTCAACCTCCTGGATAATTCCGGCCACCATCGAAGGCTGAATTGCGTCTTATTTCTGGAGTTATCATTCAGAGAACCACTAACACCTTAAGGTGCCTCTTTTAGGGGGTGCGGTCTCTCCCACCTGTACATTCATCACATTTGCATATTGCAAATTTATAAATCAAAAAAAAACTTAAGCTTTGTATCTTTCAGTGTCCTAAATTTAATGTTTAAAAATTGATATTAGAATTGTGATTATTATCTTAAAGCTCCTCTTGTCTACTAAGCCTATTGTAGGGAGTCAAAATGTCAGGTCTCGGACTAAGGTAATACATCTTATGTTATATGTACCTATATTAGTAAATGTAATTTTTTAAGTAAAAAAATCTCTGTGTAAGACAGGAAAATTAAAATTTGATTGGAAAATCCACCAAAAATTAGCTTTAAGAAACGTTAATGGCACCCTTGTAGTACACACAGTTTGGGAATCCCTTAAATATAAGAATTTTTCTTGTATATGAACCACTTCCTTTTTTTACAACAATAGGTACTCATCGGACCAACAATTTAGGAATCACTGGTCTAAAGATTTTTTTTTATATATATAAATGAAATAAATGTTTTTAGACGAATCATAATTTAAATTTTGGCTTTGAATATATTTTCATATACTCTATACATAACAAGAAAAAAATAATTGTGGAAAGCTTAAAGCTTTCAACAATATGCAAGTATTCGTTTAACTGTTTAATCATAAGCTTCGTTATGTTAAAATTTCTTGTATTTGAAAAGTTAATTCGTTAGAAACTTCTCAACAATTTATATTTGTCGAGTCGATGAGCTAAATAATTTTTTTTAACTTCACAGAGAGCAAAAGCTCTTTTTGATGAAAACCTTCAAAGTTTTAAAAAGTTCATCAACGTTTTGAATATTTAAATATTTAAATTTGTAAAGCATGAGTGAACTTTTGTTTTGATATAAAAAAAATAATATAACTGGCTATTTAAGCATACGAAAAAAATATGTAATTTAACGTTTGTCTTTTCAAGAGAAAAATTCTATAAATTCCATTTTCCTTCGAATTAATCACACGAAAAAGATGAATAACCTTTTTCATTTTCTCGTAACATAATTGTTCATCTTTTTCCAAATCATCTTCTTCTATCTGACTGCTCTTTCTTTGTTTTTCACCTTAGCGAATTCTTTCTTGATTTTCTCGTTGGAAATTATGTGGAAATCAACAAACGTTTCATGCGCGCACCCCGTCCCGTTAAATATCAGTTCGTGTTAAAAACAAAGAAATGATTGGTATGATCAATAGCATTTTTGCTCTTTTTCCCCGAGAAATGTTGGAAAAAGATTAAAGTCAATTCATTTTGCCAAATCATTTTTCTGTCATTTCAATCGGTTCGGTATTCTATGCCTTTTCCATTGCTCGCATTTTATGCGCGTTTATTGTAGATAATTTCACAGATGATTTAAAACATTTACATTTCGACGAAGTGCAGCACATAGAGAGACAGAAACGATAAAGAAAATGAATTATTAAATTTTTTTTGTAAAATTATTCACCATTTATGTCTTTATAATATGGATATTAGTTATCTAGTGGATTAATAAATTAGTTTTATCATAGCAAGAGGATTAAAACATGATATTAATTTTATAACACCTCTTTGTAGTGCTCTCAACCAAAGGCTAGTAATTATCATATAACAATTATAATGACTTTGGTAAAATAATATCATAATGGCGATCGATTATGTTACTTGAATTAATATATGTTATATGATGTTGAAATGTAACTGCGAATTTAATTACACCTCTGCTGAATGGAAGGTGTCATATACATAGATGCTACCTACGTTGAATTGAAGCGCTCTCATACATAGAATCGCAATCGTTGGAATTTTAAACATTTAACATTTCCATATGTTTTGTTATAACTAAACGTTTTCAAACTCAAAAAGAATTCAGTTATATTAAACAAAATATATAATTCAAATTAAAAATTAACTACATTGTAAAATTTTAAACATGCATATTTCTCAAATCTGCCAGGGACCGATTAAATAACCAAATTTTCTCAGTTTAGTCAATAGGAATTTTTAGTAAATGAAATGCATATGATCACGTTACAAAAGGAAGGTTTGCATTAATACATGCATACTTATTATAGTAAAGAAAAGTCGGGAAATTTAAAGATTTATAATGTGAGGTCATAATCAAAATATTTTTGGCACTTACATTGCAAACGCTGGCTAAATCTTACGAGATAGATCAAAAGTATAAGCCGCGAAATTGTGCATCTTAAAAAGATTAATAAAAAAGTCCGCTACGGTATATGTCTATCTCTTATAGATCAAAATTTATCTTTTACATATTACAAAGAAATTATTGGTTATTAACCAAGCTATTTTAAATAATACAATATTATTCCTTCTTCAATTAAATACATTAGATACGTTGTGTATTTTATGTAGATCAAAATTGCCCTTTACAGCATATCAAAAAAATGAATATCTTAGAAGATATCACAGATTTAAATAGCTTTGGCAGGAGCGACTGGATATTTTACGTCGTACGTAGTGCCTGTTTTGTTAGTATCTTCTTCTAAATTATATGAAAATAATATGTTGGTCCTTATCTAGGATAAAAACTCGAAAATTCTGCATTAATTGAGCTTAAATTTTGACACAATATGAATACAATCCGCTTCGTTTTATCTATATTTCGCGTCCAGTATTCGTCGTAGTAGTATATTTGGCTATGATTTTTCCATAAATAACTACACAGTATGTATCGATATATAAGAGAAATCAACAGTGATATTAGAATTAAATATTTAACGAATTTCATATTGACGGTCAATTAGTTTAACAATAAAAACAACACTCCTAATTAAAATTTTAAAAAGCAACAATGAAAATTCAAAATTACTTGCTATTGTCTTAATATTTTTTTATTACCCTGCCGAAATTCAAATTAAATCTAAAACTAGCTGCACCCGGACTTCGTTCACGTAAACTCCGTAATAGTTACTACTCATAAAACTTTTCAATACGTGATTTTTGAAAATCCACTTTGGACATGAAAGAAGGTTACAATGGTTACTCCTTTTTATTCATAAAATATATCTTCTATGCAGTAAAATAAAAACTTTTGAAATTTGGTAACAAAATTCGAAATTATGGTTTTTGGTAGCGTTTTTATTGATTTAGTATTAAAAATTGATCATATCATAATGTAAGATTTCTTTATGTAATAAACAAAATCAGTCATTTACGACTTTAATTTCTGTTTTTAACGTGATAACGTCTTATAAATTGAGGAATTACGACAGCCAGTCTGAAAAAGATCGTCTATTTTGTCACGTTCCATTTGAGCCTGTGCGTGCGTTATCATTACGTGTGTTATATTTCACAAATACTATTCACTAAAATCCACAACACAAATTATAAATTAAAGTAAAAATAAATGTAAAAATCACAAAACGAAAAATCCAAATTGTTAATTTTGTATCTCCAGATACGTATTTCAAACGTCATGCGTTCGTCATCAGTGAATCAAATTGAAGTGTCTTCGAGGACAATTTCGTGCTGATTCATTTATCAATTTATTTTCACTTTAATTTATAATTTGTGTTGTGAATTTTAGTGAATAGTATTTGTAAGATATAATAATTAAGTCCAAAGTCAGCGAAATTTAATTTTTATTAACGTGTTTTGTGTTTTTCTTTTGCAATTTACTTAATGAGATTCAATTGATTTTTTCCTTCATAATTTTCAGTCTGATTTCAATTTCAATTCAATTTCAATTAGCTCCTTTGTATTATACAAAATAATGGTAATTCAGTGATAATAATTAAATTTATAAAAGTACGCAATTTTTTATCAATTAGGTGTTCTTTATGACGTTAGCACGTCAAACTATCGTCCGTAAGCCGAATTTACAGACAACCAATTTTTATGATTTCTTTTTAATTTTGATTGTTACTTTAGCAGTGAAACTGTGAACGTTTTACCTTAAACGAAAAACATTATCACTATACGAAATCGGTTTAAGAAAAAAAAATTAAGAATTGATAATATTTTTTATCAACTTTTTTGAATCAAGATTGAATTAAAACGAAATATAAAAACAATTTTGCTATGGGGGTTTCTATTAATCAATTAGTCTAATTTAATTATGTCCAGTGAAGCGGGCGGGTATCAGCTAGTCAAACGATAAATTTAAAAAAAAAATACAATTTTTTGATTATAAAATTCTGTACTACATGATGTAACTATATCGTCAACGCATATAGCCTCAGTAGCTGAGCGCTTTTATCTAAATAAAAAAAAAATTGACATTAATTTTTAAACAGCTTTGAAATTTTTATTTTTGTGAAATTTCTTGTTAATATCAGTTCTGTGATATATATAAAGATACAATAGCATGCATTTACAAGCAAATACTCCAGCCTTGCTGAGAGTACTTACATGAAACTAAGTTTTATTCTTTAAAATCTTCTAAGCTTTGAAAAATGCTTTTAGTTATTTTAACAAAACAAGTAAAAATAGATTTCCAGGCAGAGTGAATTTTTTATAAATTAAAAACAATCTATCTAATATATCATCCTCTAGCCTACTTTTACAAAAAAAATGTTTGTAAAAAATAGAATATTTAATTCTTTAGTATTCATTGCGTAAAAAATGATCTCATACAAAACCATATTGATCTGTTTCTACGTACCGGAAGCGCAAACCAATGAAAATTAATTATAATTAATGAATAATTATCATGAAATTCCTTTGCAATAATGCATTTTTTTGGGATGAAACCCAATGATCTACGTCTATAATTTTAAATGTGAAAATTAATCGATTCTCTTCTTTATGTAAACTCTTTAAACTATGGTTTGAATAATATCCTTTGTGGCTGTGCAGTATAATATCATTTTAAAAAAGTGGTTGCGTGTACTTATGTACGCGCGTGAGAAATTATACTTCTTTGGCATTATTAAAAGTTAGTTTACATTAATTGCATTCAAATAATCAATTTTAAACAATTGTAAAATAATATTTAATAATAATAATAATAATAAATATATTTAAAGATATAATTATTAAAAATAAACTTAAGAGAATTATATTTTAATTTATATCAATAAATAATATCCAAAGAAAGCTGCAAGACGTTTATAAAATTTGTTAGGATCATTTTCTGGTTAACAATTCATGCATGTCATGAAAACGAGGTTTCATAGAAATTGCGAAATAAAGTAAGTAGCTACTTTTCAAAGTTAATGTCTTAATCTTATTCTTATCTTGTTTTACTAAATTATTATTCTAAGATAGTTGAATCATTTCAGAATCCCAGATTTCGTGACAACTAAGAATATGCATGGAATGCAGACGTCATTTTCATCATTAAATTTCAAATAGTATAACAGCTACTGCAAAATTCGAGAAAAGTAATAACCTATTTATCAGTAACTAGCTGACCCGCGCAACTCCGTCTGCGTTAGATAAGAGTGAGAGAGGGTTAAAAGTGGAGAACCTATGGCACAATTCTAAAGGAGTTGAAACTTTCTTTGTTTTATCCACAAATCACTTAAGAACCATTGAAGAGATAAAATTTGGTACCTATAATGCTAATTTAAAACCACGCGGACAAAACCAAGAAAAACATTGTATGTCTGTAACGTTAAAAGTATACCATGACTCATGAGCTATCTTAGGTACATCACACTATGATCAGTAAGAGTGGAACTATAGTAGAAAATGTCACGGGAACGGGAATATTAAAGAAACGCTGCATAACACTACTGGGGTGTTTTATTGATAAAATTTACGTATGTAAACTTAAAATATAATGAAGAAAAAAGAATATATGAAACTTAAACAAAGAGTAACGTAAAAAAAATTAAAATGTTATTTGATTATTGCAACGCCTGTAACCGTTGTTACAAATAATATATTTTAAACTTGTACTTCTGTATCTGATATAATATATTTTGAGGAGCTGAATGCCTGAATGTCTAATGATCTATGAATCTACTAAAAAATGACTAATCTATAACTACTAATCTATGACTACTGAAAAAAAGTTAGAAGTACACAAATATTGAGAAGGAAAAGCGCAAGCGCTCACTTAGAAGGCCTAACATATTTTAAAGAGTGGGGAGTTTTGAAAAGAAAAGTTGAAAATTTAACTGTTGATTTTTTAAATGTAATTTAACACGCTAAATTCTAAATATGTATTCGAAAATTAACAATGAAAGAAATTTCAACGTTTCAAAAATTTTCATTATTTTTCAGATGTTAAATAAAAAATCATATCTTCAAGTGAAAATTGTAATTTTTATTTTAATCCTAAAGAGAAAATGTGTTAAAACGCTATTTCACGAAATTTAAAGATCTATTTCACGACCTTTTTTTTAACACACGGTTCCCGCAGGAGACAATTATCATGCTATCCTTTGAGCACCGTGCATTATTCTGACATAAGAAATAATCTATATTATTATCTGATCCCTCAACTATCATATTGCAAAAAATCATGTCTATCTTTTACTCTGTGAAAAACAAAAACATATCTATCCCACGGGAGTAGAACATTTTTCCTGGATAAAAAAGAGATCAAGCTTTCCTGAGGAAAATTGGTTAAAACTCTTATTCATGAACTTTTAGAAAACTCCTTTGAAGTACTCACTCAGTTCCTGAAGGATTCTATTTTTAGCCTATCCTACGGGAACCGTACAATATTCTAACATAAAAAGTAACCCATATCATTCACTGTCTCTTAAACCACCATATTGCAAGAAATTATGGTAATCTTTTGTTCTGTGAAAAACAAAAACGTATCTATCCTACGGGAACATACATTTTTCCTGGTTAAAAAGTGGACTGTATGAAAAGAAAAATTATGATTTTGCCTTGAGGACCTTATAAGTTATTACTTAACTCTTAGCTAATAAATGAGTTATTAAAATGTTTGGTTTCAGCATGATTTTTCTTCGAACCAGTTTTTCTCTATTTTCCCGATGAAATGAGAAATTTTTCCGAAATAAAACGTGTTTTAGATAATGATTCGCATATTTATCATACTTAAATATCACCAAAATCCATTTTCAACTAAAAATAGAGTTTATGCATAATTTTTTTCTCCAACCCGTTTTTCAATTTCCCGGGTAAATGAGACATTTCCCTTAATAAAAATAATTCTATTTAATGACTCAGATTGTCATTTATTATCACAACAAATTTTATTAAAAGTCATATTTATTTGGGTAAGAATTAATAATATGTTTCTAAAAATAATTTCGCAAATAATGAATTATTTTTGAAACAACCTTAACAACCATTAAAAAGGTTATAGCGGGCTAACCGTAAAAGATAGACATATGCCGTCGCGGACTTTTTTGTAGAACTTTTTAAGAGGAACAATTTTGCTGCACATAATTTTTGCGTAACTTTAACCGTTTACGCAGAGCAGGCCACGAACGCTCTCAAAAGGAAAATTTTTTCCTGATTTTTGCAACATTTTCCATCGATGCTCTGCTCCTATTAGTCGTAGCGTGATGTTATATAGCCTAAAGCCTCCCCCGATAATTAGGCTATCCAACATTAAAAGAATTTTTCAATTCAAACCAGTAGTTCCTGAGATTAGCCCGTTCAACCAATCAAACAAACAAACAAACAAACAAACAAACAAACAAACAAACAAACAAACAAACTCTTCAATTTTATATATTAGTATAGATATGTGTCATTTGTATATATAATTATTTTTAATTTAAATATAAAAATTAATAAGTAAGTAAATAAATAAAACCAAATTTCAAATTACGCGCCACAAGAAACCGAGTGTTTTTGCGGCCAACTTCATTTTGTTAAATTTTGTCTCAAGATGGCCGCCCATTTAAAAATTTCACTTTCATCATTTTTTCATAACGCGCCTAAAGAAGTATAACTTCAATAATTTTTTAGTGATAAGCAAAGTTCAAAATTGGTCTGAGTTTTGTGAAAATGAACGACCAAGACCATATATGCAAGAAAAAGCAAAAAATTATTACTTTCGATGGATTTTTGAGGGAACTTTTAGCTAAAGCAACTTTGCTTTATTCTTTTCTTGGAACATTTTCATTCTTTTCTTTGAAATTGTAATTTGCTTTGCTAGATTTTAACATACAAAATGATAAAAACTTTAAAACTATTTGGAAAAAAAATACAAAAATGCCCTCGAAAAAACTCTTCTTTGGGCCTTTGTTTGGATACCACAAATGGTTGGAATACAGAGACCAACTAATCTATTTCGATATTTCACTTTTTTTAAGTAATTTGTACTATTTTCTTCACTATAAAGTCAAACAATACGTTAGAACAGGGCTTCTCAAATTTTTCAGTGTGATGACCGGCTGCAATTTTTACATAAAGTAGGGGACTGATACTATTTTTCATTGGTTATTTTTCGTTTACGATCATCTCAAATATGTATTAAAATTTGTTTAAGTGCATTTCTAGCCAGCTGTCTCTAATAATGACCTATTACCATTTAATGGTTGCAGATATTAGCGATTTTTTATGAATGTTTAACAAATTTAATTTGTTGTTTTAACTATACAAGTTGTATTTAACCTCAATAAACAGGAGGTGGGACTTAATTTAAACTTCAGTTACAGTAGCGGTTTAAATTTTTCGAGGTGGTATAAAAAAAGTCCCACCATACAGATTAAAGTAACGCCCTTAGCGGACCGGCACCGGTCCGTGGACCATCACTTTGAGGAGCACTGCGTTAAAGAAGAGTAATGCCTTGTTTACACGAGTCAACTTTAGTTGACCGATTTTAGTTGATCGACAAAAGTTGAATGGAAAACCTAGTGTGAACCTCTGTTTCAAATAAGTTGATCAAGTTTTTAGTGGATCAACAAAAGTTTGACTCGTTCAAACGAGTCGTTCAAACTTTTGTCGTTCAAGTGATGAATCATATCCGAGTTGAGCCAGGTATCAACATGTGTGAACCCTTCAGATTGAATTGGCTGGTCAATTTCCTTTCAACTCTGTTGGTATTCTTGGATATTCTGGATTGTGGGTTATATTTTATTTAAATAACTACACAGTTTTAAAATAGAGAAAATTATCTTTTATTGAGGAGCTTTGAAAGACATGTCGTTGTGGGTGCCTAATGCGTCTTAATTTACATTTAATTTATATTTTGGACCTCTGGTTATCCATATTAAAAATCATACTTAGAACATTTATGACTCTAATTGTTACTTTGAGTGCCGTTACCTTTGCTTCTACAAGTAATAAAATAAATTCATTTTGCAAGGACAACTATTTGAAAACAACAAAATTTACACTTAAGATAACTTTCTCTTAAATCCTAATATTAAAAAAAATCTATTTAATTAAAAAATCATTATAAAGAATGTTGCTAACAAACTTAATACTTTAACAACCTCATACCGTGTGAGGTATTTTTTTAGGTTTTTTCAAACATAACACAAAATGAGTGTCAAGTGGTCGAAATGCGTGATGTACAAAGTAGAGTTATATAATAGGCACGATTGTCTCCGGAACTATCGTTTTGATAGTTTAAAATAAATAGCAATAATTAGCAAATAATTTCTATATTCTTCATTATCCTCTAACGCTAGTTCCTTTAACAATGTTTCCGTAGCTCCCAATTAATTTCTTCCCATGATTCACTGTCTCCTCCAAAAACATCGCTTTCGACGATTGCTACTTGATAGAATGTTTGCAGTTGTTCTGTTATAGTATGGACCACTTCTCGAACCGCTATCCCCAAAACCATTTTAATAGTTGAAACGGTTTGATCGATTTCAGTTGAAACGTCTGAACCAAAACTGATTCAAGTCGCATTCAACTTTTGTCGATCAACTAAAATCGGTCATATAAAGTTGACTCGTGTGAACGCGTTTTTAGTCAACAAATTTTCATTACACCTACATCTATTGGCATTGAAAGTATCTGGAATTGGTTTCTCTGATTTTTTTTTTTGGATTGTTTATGAACAAAATTAGTTTTAGTCTTACTTTTGATCTTGTAAAAATTAAACACTAAGATTGACTTTATATTAGGAAAACCAAAACTAAAACTAAGATAGTGTTCTCATTTTGCTCATCGCTACTTTTCAAGATCTATTAAAACACAGTTTACAAAATCTAGTTTTCAATAAAATAAGTAGAACAAAAAGAGCAAAACACCAAATAGAAACATGTAGGTATCCAGACAGAAGCTAACGATTACAGACGAGTTGAAGATTTCTAATTAAAATTATATATTTAATTTTACGTATATTCTTCTAACGTACTGTTAACGATTGTGGAGCCTATAAATAGAAGTATGAAGTTACTACTTCAAAATAAAACTTAATTAAACTTGATATTACGTATATCTTTATACAATCAATCACAGAATCACAGTTCTGTGATGTTTGTATTTTTGTTTAGTCTATAATTATTTTACGAAACACGTTTTAGTTAATTAATCAGTGATCTTAGTTATTTTCTGTTATAATTATCTTCAATTAATGCTCTAAAAATCCACTCAAGAAAATTTAAAATTTGATGATTTAAAAAATAGTTCTTTAACATTTTCGATTAAGTATTTTTAAGTTATTTCTTCATTAACAAAATTTTTATTTTCATATTGGTACCCTATGTTTTAATGGTAAATAGAAACTTTAGTAATCGTTTAATAAATAATATAATAAAATGTGCTTTGAAATATTTTCATTATTAACATAATATGCAGATTGTTAAAAACATGATCTAGCGCAAATAGTTAGCAGTTTTATAGAAGATAACTTTATATAATATGGAAATGAGCAAAATTTGCATACGTTTCAAAATAGCTTTGAGCATTTTCTTTTTAATTTTCATAATCTTCAACGATAAGTTAAATTTGATTCTATCGATAAGACGGTAAAAATGTTCATCGGCTCATCGCCAATTTTTTGCTCTATTTATTTAAAATGAAATTAGGTGAATCTGTGTGCATATTTTGTGTGATTGGATTGAATTGATAAGGGCTAAATAGTTTGCAAGCTACTGATAGCACCGAAGGATATGAAAAGTCAAAGGGGGCGAAAGGAAATAAGGATATTCTTCTCCGTGCTCATCGCGAAGACCTCACACTGTATACACGCTGTTTACGGGACGCGCATGGAATACTAACCAGAAATTTCCCATATATGGAGAGTTAGTCACATGCTCCATACACATCCCTCGCAACTCCCACAATCACCAGAACCCAATCCCTCTGTACAATCCCCATATTCTATCCACACACCTAACATATGTATGCAACGTTTCCCATTCAGCTAACCACAATAGTCAAAAATTGCTTTCGTTCGCGTGAAACTTTTTCAGAATTACATACATTCAATGTTTTCAATACCTGATTTTAATAAAATATCTTCTGTATTATCCCGGATATTTCTAAGTATTTTCTATGGATAAATATTTCATACGTTCGAGTGTATGAACACTTTGTGTGCTGGCAAATGTCATAAATGCAAGAATATTATTATTGTCACCGAAAGGCAACGTAGAAAGATGCAGTCGAACGTAAATTCACAATTGAAAAATGAAATGGTGAGATTGTAATCGCGAAAAAGTTCGGTAGGTCAATTCAAATTTTTTTTCCATTTTTTTAAGGACATCAAAGATAAAGGCTTTTCAAGCTGAGAGACGAAGAAAAAAAAAGCATGAAATGTTTATTTCCTGTTTCGTTTCAAATATCAAGTGAAACAATTTTGTCTTTTGAATGCATGAGATTTTTTTTTCAACCGAACAATATATGAATATCATAGAATGGAGAAAATACTGAAGTTAAAATTAGAGCTCTTATATTGAAGAAAATATCATAAATATATAACTTCCTTTTGAATTTTTACTTATCCATATAACTCATAATAGGTGTATAGTTCATGAATTTTATATAAGTAATACCGGTTGTATGAGGAATGTTTTTTGTATGTAATCTACATAATATATTGAAATATATAACAGTTGATTTTAAACATTTACTTTTGTATATATAAAATATAAAAAAAAAATTTTTTGCTTGTAACTGGTGATCTTATACTACTTATATTAAAAAAAATATTTTTCAAATAGTGCAAATTAAAATTTTGTAACTATTTAAGATTTATTTTTCAATTTAAGCTTGTAAAAAAATTTGTTGGTATAAAAATCACAAATATGTTCTCGTTCTATTTAAAAAGTTTTATCATTTTGATAGGTTTCTAAAAGTAGTCACTCTAGAACCAACATAAATTTTACTAAATGACAACTTTTGTAGATGGCTTAAAAAAAAAAAAACGTTCCAACAGGTCCATTATTATCTCAAATTATCAGCTGGTCCAGTTCAAAAAAATATGTGCTCTAAATTTATCATATTTACTTTAAAATTTTATATAATTAAGGATTATTAAGGATCCACCAAGTCAAGTACATAATTGGCGATTTTACAAAATAAAACAAGTTTGATATAATGATTTTACAGGTAATAACACAGGTAACATTCATGTGAACAAAATTTAGTATTATAAAAATATCTACTGCCACAGTACTTTCTTTTACTTTCATTTATGAAACTCTGTTGGTAACAAGAGCTATAAGCACTTTATAACTATGTATATGCATACCAGTGGCGTGCGGTGACTTTTGAAACAGGGCATGCGGTTAGAAGTGGGGGGGGCGGTTATAAGAACCACATTTTTAAAATTTATTTTTTTATTTGATAAACGTGGTGTTATAAGTATTTTTTAAATTAGCCTTATCCGACGCTCCTTCTTACAAAAATCATCAACAACCGCATCATATAATGTATTTAAAAACCACGAAAATAGTTCTTATCTTAAAGAACAAAACATGTGTATGGCCTTTGGGTCAATAATTCAAAATAACGCACGAAAAGTATCAGTAACAATTAAATTCACTGTTTAGATTCAAAACGGAAAAAGCATCTGCTGGCTGTTAATTGCCTATGTGAAATGCCGAGAGAGATAGTATTCGACCGTACTAGTGAGCATGCGCGACCAATTCGAAGCAAAGAATCGCATGCTACTGTCGCCAACGCATTCATTCGGCTTTTGCCGTTCATTTGACTTGGTAAACTATGCCAATTTTATGAGTGATACCTTTCATTATTACGTAAATTAAAAAATGTATTAATGATAAAAATATATCATTTTTAGAATGATTTTACAAATGCAATTACGTAAATTAAAATTAAATGAATAAATTTAAAAAAAATATTCAATTTTTAAAATCGTCTTACAATCCATAGGCATGCGCCGCATCTACAGCATGTATGGACCGCACGCCTCTGATGCATACAGCCACTATGTATATGTCAACTTCCACTCTTAACCCCAGAACCGTCTTTATTCAAATTTTTCCAGGAAAAAATTTCAAACAAAAGTTAAGAAAAAAAATATTGTTCCGCGGTCTTTTTAGATGTGAGTCAAGCGTTTGACAAGGTATGGCACGTAGGGCTGTTGCGCAAGATCAGAACGACACTTCCATAGCCGTTTGTGTGTATCCTTCAATCCTATCTCGACGATAGAAAATTCTATGTACACTATGTTGAATCCACCACTACGGAACGTCGGATAGGATCTGGAGTGCCACAAGGCAGCGTCCTTGGGCCTCTACTCTACACTATCTTCACGGCCGACGCCCCAACCAACAAAGAAATAACCCTCGTGACCTTTGCAGATGACACCGCACTACTGGCCATCCACGACTGTTCCAGAATAGCCTCCGAAAAGCTCCAGACTGCACTAAACGAACTCCAGCTGTGGTTCTGCAAGTGGAGGATTGCCGTCAACGAGACCAAGTCTGTCCACGTGGCATTTAACACAAGAAGGGAAACCTTTCCTCCTCTCTTACTTAATGGCCATGAAATACCTCGGGCTACGGAGGCTAAGTACCTTGAAATATACCTGGACAGACGTCTCGCTTGGTTTAGACACATCCTCCATAAACGCAACCAACTGAATATCACTATCCGGGAACTGTGGTGACTACCACGAAGAAAGTCCCAACTGTTCCTGGACAGCAAATTAACAATAAACAAGTCCTTAACTAAACCTATTTTTTCATAAGAACCATATATTTAAAAGCAGTGTCATTAAAGTCCTAGTGATAAAGAGTCTTAGCTCATTTTCCTCAAGAGTGCTTCATCTACTTTTTATTCATAAAAAATGTACTATTCCTGTAGGATAAATAAGTTTTTGTTTACCACAGAGTATTGATATGATTTTTCGCAATGTTGTAGTTTGAAGGTGAATGATATAGGTTACTTTTAAGGCTGGAATAATGCACGGTTCTCATGGGATAGCAAAACAATTATATTCTACGGGAATCGTATAATTAAAATAAGTTTCGTTAAAGTTCCTGAAATAGAAATTAGCGCATTTTCCTCAAGAAAGCCTGACAAATTTTACACAGTAACGAAAGAAGTTCTCTAAAAAATTTAAAATAAAATATGAAAATTTTTACTAGAAAATAAATAGGTATACATTTCAATTTAACATCCGATAAAATTAATAATGAAACTTTATAAAATATATTTTCATTGTTCATTGTCGAAGATATTATTTAGAAATAAACGTTATAAAATAAACGTATTAAAATAATATACTAACAATTTTAAAAAATTAACAATTTCTTAACGGAACGAATTTTAATGAAGTTTTGTTAAAGATACCTCAAATGTTAACATGTTGAATATTTTTTACGTATTAGCAATTATCGCCAAAAGAGTAAACCATAATTACAATAAAAATTGATAATTTATTTTTAATCCACGTTTGGTAGTTACAAATTGATTCTTATATCAAAAAAAAGTGGTTGCGTGTACTTATGTACGCGGGTAAGAAGTTATACTTCTTTGGTATCATTAAAAATTAGTTTTTATTAATTTTATTCAAATAAACAATATTAAAAAACTGTAATTTAATATTTAATAATAATAATATATATATTTAAAGATATAATTATAAAAATAAAATTAAAAGAATAATATTTTAATTTGTATCAATAAATTATATCCAAAGAAAGCTGCAAGACGTTTATAAAATTTGTCAGGATCATTTTTCTGGTTAACAATTCATGCATGTCATGAAAACGAAGCTTCATAGAAATTGCGAAATAAAGTAAGTAGCTACTTGTCAAAGTAAATGTCTTAATCTTATTCATATCTTGTGTTACTAAATTATTATTCTAAGATGGTTGAATCATTTTAGAATCCCAGATTTCGTGATAACTAAGAATATGTATGGAATGCAGACGTCATTTTCATCATTAAATTTCAAATAGTATAACAGCTACTGCAAAATTCGAGAAAAGTAATAACTTATTTATTAATAATATGTGTCATTTGTATATATAATTATTTTTAATTTATATATAAAAATTAATAAATAAATACAACAAAAATTCAAATTACGCGCGCCAAGAAACCCAGTGGTTTTGCGGCTAACTTCATTTTGTTAATTTTTGTCTCAAGATGGCCGCCCATCTAAAAATTTCACTTTCATCATTTTTTCATAACGCGCCTAAAGAAGTATAACTTCAGTAAATACTTTTATTGCTTCTGGTATTTAAAGTAGATAAACTGTGTATACAATTTATCACATAAAATATTAATAGCTGCTGTACTGTATTTTCGGAAAGTGTGGAAAAAGTACCTACTAAGAGTCATGCCTCGAAAGTGTAAGTCTAATCTTTCCCAAACGTTTAATAAAGCTCGAGCTATTAAAGTGGCTAGACTTAACGAGACAGGTGGAGCGTGAGGCATCTCACAGAGCTGGTGAGACACCTAAGCAATCTCAAGCTTGGCGTCAACAGAACGCTGAATATCTGACTGCTGAGACACCAGAACAATCCCAAGATTCCAAGTTTATTCTGAACGAAAAAAATCGCTTAACATAGTTTATAGGAGTATATTGCAGTAGCTACCTATAACTTTTGCGTTACCATCAATCATCAGCTCAAGGCTTATAGTGTTTATAATACCTATTCGTGAGATCATCATTAAAAATACTTAGTTTCAATTTACACATTACAGATTATAGAACAAGGATCTCTCAAAATAACTCTGTCTGTCTGTTACCCCTTAACGACTAAATCGCAGAAGCAATTTTTATGAATTTTGGTATAAATTGGTATACGACTGTAATGATTTTATTAATTGCCTTAAAATCAATAGTTAAATTTGTGTTCTTTCTTTTAAAAATGTCTATACAATATTATTTTTTCGGTGAAAGATTACCTAATGTAGCAATCCACAATTTTCCAGTAGAAAAACTTTCTTGTCTAGCAGTCAACATTTGATAATAATACATATTTATGTAAAACAGAATTTAGTCACGGAAAATGATTGAAAAATTTCTGTATTTTATGATATCAATAAATTATCCATGGATGGCGTGTGTGCAGAAAATAAAGAAAGTAAATGCAACCCGTATATAGCGAATGCAATGTATAATATTTTTCTCCGAATCAAATAATTTTTGTGAATTATTTACTTCGTCGTGTTCTGTCAGTTTTATGAAAAACGTGGATGCATTTAGTTGATAAATACCCGCAGTAGGTCGTACGACATGAAAGATATATTTAAGAAATTTAAAATCTGTCAATTACACAAATAGATATCAGTCTTAAAATGTAATATTTCAATTTGTTCCATCATCCGAACGCTTCTCAAACTCTTTTTCCATTTATGTTTGTTTCAAATTTATTCAAAACATATTCTCATATTTAAAAAACGACATCTTAATATTCATCATTTTCGCGATCTTAAACGGCTGCTACAAAACCGGATATAGTCTCTTTCATACGGGAATACAATTCCGGGAGAGAAAAATTATTAAATTCACATTTATCCCAAATGAAATATGTATTACTTGACTATAAGCTTTATTTTCACCAAACTTTTGGCAACTTCAGGGATTATATTATACAATTTTATATAACAATAAATATATCTTTGAATAATTTAATATTTAAATGACGACGAAAAAAATTTATTATACTTCGTTAAGCGGCGCCTCAGATTGATTGAAAGCTTCTTACATTTATTTCAAAATGTACTAAATTTTTTATCGGATTGATAATCAAGAAAAGGGAGAGAAACGATGCCAAGGGACTAAATGTTGTGTTGAATGCGCACTTTTTTCCTATCCAGGAGAATAAAAAAAAAAAACAAAGACTCGGGATAGATAAATGCACAGACTATAAACCTTGAAATTGATTTACTAGCAGTCTTAAAAATCGGATTTGAATCATAAAAAAAAAGTAAATTGGAGTTTCCTTTTTGTATTAATCAAATTAAATATGGCAATTTAATTTTCTTTTTCCATGAGATTACAGTATTGAGACACAGGTGTTAATAATTTTTTATCATAATACACCGGATTAAGATGGAAAGAAAAGAAAGTAATCGCTTTCTTAAATGAATGTACAAAGAATTCATTTAAAAAAAAAACTTCATCAAAAGTATAACTTGAATGTAATAAATCAAATCTAAAATATGAAAAAATTTTCAAGAATTATATTCGGCATACTGATACATTTTATTTCATAAATAAAACGTGGAAGACGCCAAGATTTTTAATCAAATTTCGTCGGGTTAACGACAACACGACACAAAACCAGTGACCCTAAATATTTATTAGGCGGTGAACGTAGAGGCAATTTGACCACAAGCATCAAAAGCGTGTTACTCATTAAGTAAAGCGTCGCCATACAAACGATAAAATACACACGTGGCGTGTCAAAATGAGGACTCTACCCATAATCATCCCTTTGGCATCACCTAACACTGGCACATACTACATTTACATAATACTTTTTTACTCAAAAACTTTTACTCCCGGGTATGGTTCGGAATATTTTTAAACAAGTTAAATTAGAAAAAAGCCGAAATGTGCTTCTTGTGAAACGCAATTTACAAATACACTCAAGCGAAAAAGGTTGAATTTGATATATTTATGAATTTTTTTTTTTTGAGTACAAAGAAAAATACTTTAAAAGAATAAAAATATTTTAACTAATGTTTTTTTAATTAGTCGGATATTTTTCAAAGTTGACCACATTTAAATTTAAGGGTAGTTAAAAAATAGGAAATGTAATATTTGCTCATAACTAAATTAATCAATTTTTATACTTTTTTACAATAAGAAATAGTTTTATTTGTAAGTTAAACTTATTAAAATTAGAGGAAACAACTCCATCTCTTCAGAATTAAACATTAAGGAATATAGTGCTTACTATTTTAAATTAAAGTTAAAGTTTAAGATTTCTTTTCAGTATGAGCCTGATTAAAGCCTGTTTGACATGAATATCGCAAATATGTCGTCATTCTTTCTGAAAAATATTACCAATTTGATAACTTTTTGAAAGAAGTCATTTTAGAAAAACATCTCGAAGACAACTAAATGACAACTTTTGTAGATGTCTATGACATCGAAAACTTATCAGTCTCAAGTAATCATCAGTTAAAATTAATATAATAGTTAAGTAAGAATTTAGGGGTCATTCATAAATTACATCGCACGTTTAATGAAGGGGTGAGGGTCAACTAAGTGTGACATTGTGTGCCAAAAGTGGTCATAAGCTTCGTGAAGTTAAATATGTCAGAATCTAGAACGTAAAGCCAAAAAATTAACAATAGTACCAACTTTAAAGGTAAGCTGCAAAATACGTGACATCATGCCAAAATCATCATATCAAATCAG
Organism: Sisyra nigra; assembly: GCA_958496155.1. Taxonomy (NCBI): domain Eukaryota; kingdom Metazoa; phylum Arthropoda; class Insecta; order Neuroptera; family Sisyridae; genus Sisyra; species Sisyra nigra. Next base: position 57,307,804 of record OY292313.1, read on the forward strand.
GAAGATAAAATCTACTCGAAGAACAACGTTATCTCAACTTGGAAAAAAATTCCAAAATTCCACTTCTAAGATTAAAAAACTAAGTTTCATGATACTTGTATCTACTGTAAAAAATGTTAGAATCTCAAAAAAATCCAAGTCAATGACTTTATCACACCTTTGGTTACGAAATTAGTAAATTATTTGGCATTGTCTTTAAATTACACAGGTTAAAAAAGAAAACATCACAAAGAAAGTACAAATTTCAAATGACATTAAATACAATTCAATTTGATATTAAGGTAACACATGAAACCGTATTAATATGTGTAATGTTTGCACGCTTTTCATATATTTAAAATAAACTTTATTCAGATAATACAGATAATAACAGATAATAAATATATAACTGATTTGATTGACTCTCAGAGAGGAAGTGATCTCTTGTGTTTTTGATCGACTTTCAGTTCATAACAATATTCTCCAAATGAGACTTGTCGATCTTTGTATTTATTCTTCATACATTACACTTCCCTTCTTTACATGATCTTTTACATATTATAATTTAATCTATCAGGCTGACGTCTAATTCTTATAGGTCTTGTTGACCTTACCGGAGTGCTCTCGGTTTGTTCAACCGAAGCATCCTTAACTTCACAATTTACATTAGACCAAATTATATTATTTACAATATCATTGTACAAACTTCTGGTTTGATGGTGATGTCTTTTCCACACCAGACCATCCACTTCAACTAAAACATGCCGACGCCCCAATATTTTGCGAATCAGCCCCCTTGTCCAACACGGTTTCCTATTTCTGTAATCTCTGACTAGCACCTCTTGTCCCACCTTGAACTCAATAATCCTTTTTCCTTTAAAATATTTTTTTTGATTATTTTGATTTTGTAAGACTTTTTTTTGTACTATTTTGTTAGTTGTACGATTTATTGCTATCAGTGATTTTTTTCTAATTAAATCTAATTTTGTGCGAATGTGTCGACCTAACATTAATTGGGCTGGACTCATTCCCGTAGTCGAATGTATTGTGTTTCTATAATCCATTAAGAATGTTTGTATATTGTTATGAATGTCCTTATTTGTTTCTTTCATACTCAATAATGCCCTTTTAAAAGTTTTTACTGAATTTTCAGCTGCACCATTGGTACTAGGATTATTAGGAGCGCTAACGATATGCTTTATTTCATTTTCTTGTACATATTCCCTAAATATTTTTGAAGTAAATTGAGTTCCCCCATCCGTTACAATAACCGAAGGAATCCCAAAACGAGAAATCATTTCTTTTAACGCCTGTAATGTAGCTTCTGATGTTATAGTTTTCATTGGTACAATTTCTATCCATTTACTATGCGCACAAGTCACTATTAAAAAATTATACCCTAAAAATGTTACAGCAAAATCACAATGAATTCTTGTCCATGGTTTATCCGGCCAAGTCCATGGTATTAAAGGACTTTTAGCTGGCATCTCTTTATTTTTAAGACAACTGTTACATGATTTAGCTAATTTTTCTATGTCATCGGTAATATTAGGCCACCAAACGTAATTTCTTGCGTACGACTTCATTCGTACAATTCCCATATGCGATTTATGCAATTCATCTAATATATTTTTCCTAAGACTTTTTGGAATAATTGCACGAAAACCCCAAAATAGACAACCATCTTCTATTGAAATTTCTTCTCTACGTGATACATAAGCTTTAAGAATTTCCTGCCCTGTTATAGTTTTTCCTAATTGCACAAATTTCATTAATGCTTGCAATTCATTATCTAAGGTTATTTCTTTTTTTAATATTTCCTTATTTAATTTTAAATTTGGTGCTTCAGTAACATAATTACAAAATATTTCATCATTTTCTTCATCTATTTTATTTACTTCTGGTAATGGCAATCTCGATAAACCGTCCGCGATATTTGATTTTGATTTAACATATTGTATATCAAAATTAAATCCCGACAAATAAATTGCATATCTTTGCAATCTATTAGCTGCCATTTGCGGTATTCCCCTTTTCTTTCCAAAAATCGCGACTAATGGTTGACAATCCGTCACCAACGTAAACTTTCGTCCGAATAGGTATTGTTGGAATTTTTCTACGGCAAATCTAATACTAAACGCTTCTTTATCCAGTTGCGAATATTTTTGTTGAGCCGCACTAAGCGTACCTGAACAAAATGCTATTGGTTTTTCTATCCCCGATGGAAAAACATGCACAATCACACCCGCAACCCCGTAGTGTGATGCATCTACAACTAATTTAATTGGTAAAGAAGGATTGTAGTGAACTAAAACTTCTGTAGACGTTAATTTCTTTTTCATAATATTAAACGCTTTGTTACATTCTTTGTTCCATTCAAATTTAACATTATTTTTTGTTAGTTCATACAATGGTTTCATAATTCCCGCAAAATTAGAAATAAATTTCCTATAAAAATTTGCCATTCCGATGAAACTTTTTAATTTCCCTTTATCGTCAGGTATTGGCGTTTTGACTATACTTTCTATTTTCCTGTTATCTGTGTGTAATCCTTCCTTATCTATTACATATCCTAAGTACTTAATACTTTCTTTGAAAAATTCACACTTTTCCTTATTTAACGTTAAGCCATATTTCTTAAACCTGTTTAATACCTGCTCTAGTCGTTGAAAATGTTCCTCTCTATTTTTTCCTGTAACTAGCACATCATCTAAGAAAACTACGACCCCTTTTAATCCTGCTAAAATACTTTCCATAATTTTCTGAAAAGCGGCTGGGCAAGACGATACTCCAAATGGCGCTCTATTATAATAAAATAAGCCCACATGAGTCGAAATGGTCGTTAACTTTTTGGATTTTTCCTCCAATTCAATTTGTTGATATGCTTGACTTAAATCTAATTTTGTAAATTCTTTACCCCCCTGTAATTTTGCAAAAAGTTCCTCAATTCGCGGTAATGGATATCTATCAATTTTTATACATGGATTAACTGTTATTTTATAGTCCCCACAAATTCGTACAGAACCATCTTTTTTCAAAACTGGGACAATCGGTGTAGCCCATTCACTAAAAGTGATAGGTGATAGAATTCCCTGCGCGACTAATTTATTTAATTGTTCCTCAACTTTTTCTTTCATAGCAAAAGGTATTGGACGGGCCTTACAAAATTTTGGTACGGCATCATGTTTTAGCTCAAATTTTAACTTACATCTATTAAATTTTCCTAGTCCGTCAGCAAATACAGACCCAAACTTTTTTAAAAATGTCCCCATTTGCGACGGTCGATTCATGAAATGCAAATTTTCAAAGCCAACATCAAATTTCCTCATCCAATCCAAACCTAAAATCGGTTCCTTAGCCTTGTCAATAATGTAAAATTTGATATTGTGACTTTGATTTTTATAAATAATATTTACAATTATAAATCCTTTGGGGTTGATTCTGGTACCATCATAACCAATCAATGTTACTTTATCTTTAAACAATTTTAATTCTGGGAAATTATTTTTCCAAAATAAGCCTGAACACGCTGTTACTCCAGCACCAGAGTCAATTTGTAAATTAAAATTTTTATTATTTAGTAAAACATTTACTTTAATTGGTTTAATATTATTGTCCAAACTAAATAAAGTCAAATCTTCTTTTGAATTTACATTAAGATATCTAACTTCATTAGTATTTTTTGCACTTTTACACATTTTAATTAGATGTCCTTTAGTGTTGCATCTTTTGCACTTATAATTTTTATACCTGCATTCTCGTTCAGAATGATTGTTGTAACCACAAACACGACACTTACGTGATTCCTTTGTTTCCTTTTTAACCTTGAATAAGTCCTGTGGTTCCTTTTTTATCTGTATTGGTTCCGAAGAGACTTCTTTTTGAGACCACTCCATCGCCTGCGTCAATTCGATCGCCTGTTCCAGAGTTAAAGTCTGCACATTTTCCATAAACAGCCTTGTTTTGGCAGGTGATGCATTTAATCCCATTACGTATTTGTCTCGTAACGCTGTTGACAAAACCTCGCCAAACTTGCAATGGGCCGCTAATTTGCGTACTCTTGCCGCCCACTCCACTCCACTTTCGTTCAATTCTCTTTTACTTACATAAAACAGTTCGCGCTCATGAAAACTCGATTTTTTCGGAATAAAATGCTGGTTTAAGACAATAATTAATTCTTCATATGACTTGTTTTCTGGTTCGTTTGGCATACATAAATCACTTAACAATCCATATGCATCCTCATTTAGAATGTTCAACAAAATTGCCTTCTTCTTTTCACCCGCGATTTCATTCGCCAAAAAATATTGGTTCATTCTTTTTAAAAACAGCGGCCACTCATTAGTTTTTGGGTTAAATTCACTTAAATGTCCCACGATACCAATAGTTTGATTAACCGCCATTGTTTTTCCGCACGTGTTTTGAAAAAAATTTTATAAGTAAAGAAACTAAGTTTTTTTTTTAATGAAATCACAAGAAATACTTTTTTTATCCTCGTCGCCACTGTAATGTTTGCACGCTTTTCATATATTTAAAATAAACTTTATTCAGATAATACAGATAATAACAGATAATAAATATATAACTGATTTGATTGACTCTCAGAGAGGAAGTGATCTCTTGTGTTTTTGATCGACTTTCAGTTCATAACAATATTCTCCAAATGAGACTTGTCGATCTTTGTATTTATTCTTCATACATTACAATATGTATCTTTCAAAAGATAGAATAATGCATCTTAAATCCAGTCAAATTCAAATCAAATATTAACTTTTAAATATCAAGCATTACATTTGTAAGTAATATTTATTTCCTTGGCTGACAACAACTCCAAAAATAACAATAGTTGTACATTATATCATCCTAATAATTTGTAAGTTATAGACACTGCAAGGATACGCAATTATTTTTTTACTTTTTAGTGCATTTTTTATTTTTGAAGTCGGTTTTTCATTCTGTTATAATTTTTATTTATTTCTCAATTTTTATGATCTGAAGTTTTAAGACTGATTTTGTTTCTTTGAATATGGGTAAACCTACGCAACGCGCTGCTCATATAAGGCGGCGCCGTTAAATGTTATAAGTTACTACTTCATCCCCTTTTCCTCTTAAGGGTTGAAATTTTTTGCTTTTAAATATGATTAAAGAACTAAGCGGAACATTGTTTCCAATAGAAAGAAATTATCAAAATTTGATGATTCAGTTAGATGTCACTATTTCATCCCCTAATTTCATCCTTAGGTGGCGGATTATTTTCTTCAAATTGAAATGTGAACAATTAAAAGGTACGATGTACGTAATAGAAAAAAAATTACCAAAATCTGGTTAGCCAGAAAAAATTAATAATTTTATCTCTAATTATTAACCCCTTAAATGAGTGGAGTTTTTTAAAAAAATGCAAATGAGAATCAATTTTAAATTATATTCAACCAAAAAGAAAAAAGAATTATCAAAATGGAGCTATTCAATAAGCAGTTAATATTTCATCCCTTAGTTTTCAACTCCTTAGAACTTAACGATTTCCTTCAAATTTAAATGAAACCACACGGAAAGCACCAGCTTTTACTTAAATAAAAAATAAAAAATCGGTTCACCCAGTCAAAAGTTCTGAGGTAACAAATATAATAAAAATCCAGTCGAATTGAGAACCTCCTCTTGTATGTCTTGATGTATTTTATTTTAAGATTAAGGTTTCTGAGGTCTTGGAACAACATACACAATGATTTTTATCTCTAAAAAAATTGATCGATTCCTATGGTATACCTAAATATACCTATGGTGCATATACCAATTGTATACTTAAGTTTGCACAATAAATCAACCAAACGATTTTTAAGAACAAAATTATCTAAGTCAGTAGTAGTTTGGTAATTGGAATACTTTTTACTCCCCGAGAACCCTGTGGACTAGAAATAATAACCATCGGTATGTGCATCTTTACATAGTACAAAACAAAGTTGCTCCCGCTGTCTGTTCCCTTAGATCTTTTAAATTAGAAAACGGATTTTAATGCAGTTTTTAGCAATTGATAGAGTGATTCAAGAGGAAGGTTTGTGGATATAAAACATGCATATTATAGTAGAGAAAATTCGAAAAAATCAAAGATTTGTAATGTGAGGCCATAACAAACATATTTTTGTGCACTTTTTTCATCAATATTGAATTAAAACGGAATATAAATTTTTGAAGTTATACTTCTTTAGGCGCGTTATGAAAAAATGATGAGAGGGAAATTTTTAAATGGGCGGCCATCTTGAGACAAAAATTAACAAAACGAAGTTGGCCGCAAAAGCACTCAGTTTCTTGTCGCGCGTAATTTGAATTTTGTTTTATTTATTTACTTATTTATTTATTTTTATATAAATTAAAAATAATTATATATACAAATGACACATATTATTAAAAAATAAGTTATTAATTTTCTCAAATTTTGCAGTAGCTGTTATACCATTTTTCTATTTTACTGATAAAAATGACGTCTACATTCCATGCATATTCTTGGTTATCACGAAATATGGCATTCTGAAATGATTCAACTATCTTAGAATAATAATTTAGCAAAACAAGACATGAATAAGATTAAGACATTTGCTTTGAAAAGTAGCTAAGTACTTATTTTATTTCGCAATTTCTATGGAGCTTCGTTTTCATGGCATGCATGAATTGTTTACCAGAAAAATGATCCTGACAAATTTTATAAACGTCTGGCAGCTTCCTTTGAATATTGTTTATTGATATAAATTAAAATATTTTTCTCTTAATTTTATTTTTAATATTTATATCTCTAAATATATTTATTATTATTATTATTATTAAATATTAATTTACATTTTTAAAAAATTGATTATTTGAATGCAATTAATACAAACTAATATTAATGATTCCAAAGAAGTATAACTTCTCATGCGCGTACATAAGTACACGCAACCACTTTTTTTTGCTATGACGCTTTCTATCAATGAGTCTAATTTAATTGTGTTCAGTGAAGCGGGCGGGTATCAGCTAGTGTATAATATACCTAATAGTATACTATATACAAATACAATTGTAAAATAATATTTTGACGAAAAACTCAAAAATATTGTACATAAAAACTAACTTCAATAAGCATTTTTTGCAGCCAAGGACTAATAATTTATGTGATACTGCAGCGCATGTCGGGCATAGCTAGTATTTAACAAAATAATAATTTAGTAAAAATGATGCAATTGACAACCAAATCGTATTAAAATTTTCCGTTTCTCTAAATCAACAAGCAACGTTAATTGGTTTTTATTTCAACACACAATGAGATTTACTTTAACGAAATCAATAAAATTATATATATATATTATTCATACCAAATCTACATTTCAAAAACTGACTTTTTGCCTATATCTAATATTTACTTTAAATGTTATATTTTTTATGTCAAATTTTGAATTCATATATTTACGTTGATTTTTATTACATGAAAATTTATTTCATGTCAAATTATTTCTCGAAATGTTGATATTAAAAATGTATGTGGCGAAGCTTTGGCTTTAGAGAAGCTCCGAAATATTAGCCGCCTTTAAAACATATTTACTTTTAGAAAAATGATTTCAGAATTCATGCATATTTAACGTTTTGTCTCTGGTAGATCAAACAATAAAATGGGGCTTCGACCAAAATAATAATCAGGTTGCGCGTTACAAGGAAAAGTGGTCTTGAATTAATAATTATTTTATCATCTCCTGTTCATTGGTTGGTGTAGGTACGTTATGTGTAAACTAATTGGTCGATATTAAAAAAAAAATTAAATATTAATAAATTTTGAGTAATTATTGCCATTTATGTTCCTAAATGAACGCACGAGGCTTAGTAAAAAAAGGATATTGTTCACATTTGTTACACATGCCTTGCAATATAAATGTAAATGTTCTATTTTTATTAGATCTCTTCCTTTACGGAAAAAGGGATGCGTGTATGTGGTATTAGGAGTTTTTTTTTTGTCAATTTTTCTTTTGTGGGAGAAACAGCAGGTTTTGAACACCACAAAAGAAGTGCGTGAATCTTTCAGTGAATATTCCTTCGTGGATGATAAAAAAGAAACAACCGAGAAAAAATTGGTCTTCTATCATCCCGTAAATGTTGAATGAAAAAGACAAAAAAGTGATGTTGCAGGAAAACGGTTGGAACGACAAAAACGAATAATTTACCTCGAAATTTTTTTAGAGGAAACGTTTAGGAGAACCAAAAAATAACATTGTTAAAAATCTGGTTTCTTCATGTTTCAGCACATGAGATTGCAAATAATTTAATTATTAATGATAATAATAAAAAATTTGAAACATTGAAATTAATTTTTAAACAATTTTTAATTTATAATTTCTTTCGTTAAACACCCATTTATCATTCGAGTAGGAATCAAACATTCTATGTATCGTACATTTATAATAAACACGATATTTCAATTAGATGAGTGGAATTTACGAGCGTTCGAGTATCGGAAATTAAATTTACAAAAAATGAATGGTATAATAAAAAGAGGATGGAGATGGATATATTTTTGTAAAATAGACGGTACGTAAACATAAAAATATGTAAATAGAAATTAATATTGAAGTATATTCCTTTTTTTAATATTTAAATTTTTTTTCGTGTTGAGATAAATTACATATTTTATATTTTGTTGTATAATTAATTCGTTTTAATGGAAAATGAATGTAATTAGTGTGCTATTGAGAAGTATAAGTAACCGCTATGTATAAATAATAAAATTTTAAAAAAAACCGCTTTAATGCACTCTGTTAGTACCTAAGTACCTACTATATGTATGGAAGTAATCAAGTATGTGCCTAAGTATGCCTAAGTAGTAATATGTTCATATTTCAATTAAAAAATTTACATAAACAAGAAATCATTTTGGTTTGTCTTCAAAAACGCATAGTTCTGAGTTCATAAAATCAATTTTTTACTGGTTTCAGAACTAATTTCGAGTATTTTATGTAAAGTGGACGTTATTTTTTTTGGTTTATCTAAGATCGCATCAACTACTATGATCATTAGCGACCTTCAAATCCGAAAACCCAAGAAAAAAATCTTAGGCTTTTATTGGGATTCGAACCCCGGACCACTGATGTATTGGGCAACTATCTAGTAACCAGTCAACCACACTAAGGTCACTAAGTGACCTGAATGTTTAGAAAGCGTTAGAAATACTGTATATCCTTACTTACTTACTAATATTATAAACGTGAGAGTTTGTAAGAATGGATGTATGTTGCTCTTTCACTCAAAAAGGACTGAATGGATCTGAATGAAATTTGACATAGATATAGTTTATAATCCGGTGTAATATATAGTATACTTTATATCCAGAAAAAATGTATGGTTCCTGTGGGAAAGATATTTTTTGTTTTCTACAGAGTAAAAGATTAACTTCCTTTTTGGTAGTTTAGGGGTCACAGAATGATATAGGTTACTTCTTATATTGAAATAATGAACGGTTTCCATGGGATAGCCAAAAAATAGTATTTTATAAGAACCGTGTATTTTAAAGTTCTTTTAAAGCTCACGAAATAGAGTCTTGGCTCAATTTCCTTAAATAGACTTGCTCTACTTTTAACTCAAAAAGTTTACTGTTCCCGTGGGAAAGATATAATTTTGTTTACCACAAAGCAAGAGATTGATATGATTTTTGCAATGTGGTAGTTTGGGAAAGAATGATATCGCTTACTTTTAAGGCTGGAATAATACATGGGATGCCAAAACAATTATATCCTAACAGAACCGTATATTTAAAAGAATTTTTGGTATAGTTTGTAAAATAGAATTTAGCGCATTTTCCTCAAGAAGGCCTGACCAATTTTACACAGTAACAAAAGAAGTTATCTAAAAATGTTAAAATAAGAAATGACAATTTTTACTGGAAAATGAATATGAATTTCAATTTAACACCAGATAAAATTAATAACGGTATTTTATAAAATATTTAAATTTTTTTCATTGTACATTGTTGAAGATATTAACATTTTAAAATAATAAACTTAAAATTTCCAAAAATTAACAATTACTAGGTAAACGGAACGAGTTTTAATGAAGTTTTGTTAAAGATATTTCAGATCTTAACATGTTGAATATCATGTATCCTAGAAAAGGTACGGTTCATGTAGGATAGCTATTATCTATTCTATACTATATATGTATATACTATCCATACTAAATCTTTTCTTTTAAGGGAGCGTCCATTAATTATGGGTCTCGGTTAATATCACGTATTTTTTAAAGCAAGCAATAGAGCAGGATTACGAAAAAATAAGTGTAACATGTTCCTTCACTTAAAGTTGGCCAAATATTCCAAATAATATTTCTAGTGGTTTTGGAAATGCCGCAACGCATTTACACTAGAAACACACGTTTTGAAAAAAATCACATTATATTAGGAGTTGGGGGAAAAGGTTATGTCAAATCTCACGACATTTTACCAGAGGGGAGGGGTTGGATTCCAAAAATCGGAAAAACGGCCTTGCGTAATTAGTGGATGCTCCCAAAAATAGCTGAGAGGTTTTAAATGACGATTGGTATGAAAGATTTTCAAGTCTTAAAGAGATGCAGGTATTTTTTTAAAATCCCTTTTAAACTTTCTCAAAATCCCGTAAGACGTCGAACAGTGTACCCCGAACAATCTGTAGCCACTGATCAGAAATAGCATTGATGAAGACCCAAATCAATCAATTTGTTGCCTTTTTCAGCAAATGGGGTTGTGTCCATCCACTTTGTGGCAGATTTTAGGAAAGGATCTTGGCCTAAAAGCTTTAAGGATTCGGCTTCTGCAGGAGATAAAGCCAAACGAGCATCGTATGCACCGCCAATTCAGCAAATAGGCTGATTGATTTTAATTTTCCATGCAAAATTTTCTTCACCGATGAAGCTCATTTTTGGTTGAATGGGTACGTAACAAAACAAAATTGTCGCATTTAGAGTGAAGATAATTCACAAGCTTTTGCCAAAACACCATTACATCCACAGAAAACTACTGTGTAGTGCGCTTTATGGACCGGCGGACTTATTAGTCTAAATGTCTTCAAAAACGATGACGGTCAGAATGTTACTGTCAACGGTGAACGGTATAGAGGCATGATTAGAATTTTTTCTTGCCTCAATTAGCTGGCATTAATTTTGCTGACATGTGATTCCTACAGGACGGAGTCACATGTCACACAGCGCACGCTACAGTTGATTTACTCAAAGAAAATTTTGATGACGAATAATTTCACTTAATAGCTCTATTATACTTGGCCACCAAGTGGCCGAAATCATATTTAAACTTTAATTTAAACCAATATCCACTTTTTAACTTAATTTTTTAACTATTTGACTTGATTTTCAAGCCACTTTACTTGAATTTGATTTAAATCAAGTCAAACTTATTAAACAAATTTTAATATTTTACTCAAGTCTAGCATTAAATTTTTAAGTTATTTCATATCAAAGTTACACGGAAAAAATGTGTTGTAGATTTAACAACACTCCTTGTTAATTTTACTTCATTAACTAGTATTATATAGGATGACACCACGTGTGGTAACGTTTACCAGTCAAGTGTAATTAAAAAACTGTAGTATTATTTACAACACGAACTAGTAAAAATGTGGTTGAATTTTTGACACTTGCATTTATTTGTCAAAATTATTGGTTATGTTGTACGCGTCACATGCGCAAACGCCAAAATTTGTTAATTGTACAACAATCAGCAGTTGTAACAGCTACATATATTTACTACACTATGGTAGTTAAAAATACTATACGTTAGAGCTGAATACAACACAGTGTGTTATCTAATGTTACATTTGTGGTTATAGTGAACACAAAGTGCAGTAAAAATATTACAAGTTTAGTGTTGTAAATTTTACACCACTATTTTTTTCCGTGTAAGGTGTTAAACGCGATTCATTGCACAACATATCCAATTAATTGACTTCTTTGAGTTTTTTTATAAAGATAAAGACTCAAAAGAAATCAAAAAGAAAAATTTAAATACTACGTTTATAGTTTATACATACATCTACATATTACTACTTCCTTTAATATAAACTCTTTTTTTTAATGTTGTACGCTAAAAAATTTTCTTTTAAATTTACCAATAAGTTTACCGAGAGTGAGTATGCATTTCCATTAAACTCACAATATTTGTTATCGTTAACTGCTGACCTGGTTATAACTATTTTGTGTTGAACGATCGATTTTGGAAAAATTGGGTTTTATGACACATTAAGTCTGTGTCAACAATTTATAATTTATAACAAAGCTGTGCTACGATTTCTTAGCAAGTTTGACACAAGTCTTAAATTGTAATTGATTAGATCTTGATTTACGAGCACTAAAATATCAGCCCATACGACTATTAATATTCTATAATCGAAGGGCCAAAACAACAAAGCCATATGGCGCTCTCACTAAATACATTATACCTACATTAAAGTTTTCAACAAAGTTTAAAGAATATATGTATATCGAAAAAATGCAAGTTTTTCAATATTTATTTATCAGACAAGGTAAAGTTTGCGACAAAGTTTTTCGGCTGTGATTAATAAAAGCACACGACATTTTTCATAAATTGAAAATCGAATTTGTACGAGATAAAATTTGCAGATGTCTTGTATATAATGTACCAGGTTTTAAGATGTGAAAGTGAATAAGGGATGTGTTTGCGAAATTCGTATCAAATTGTATTAACCCTGAGGGTGACAAGACCAGCGCTCATTCACTTAATGTTACGATGATACTTTTAACTCCAACGCAATCAGACGTTAATTATATGTGACCCCAAGCTAAAAAAATATTTCCTGAATATAAAAATATTTTAGTGTCTTATTTTTACTGTTCAAGTTTTATCTAAAAAAAAAAAATGTTCAGTTCCTATGTGCTTGGTAAAACTCGGAATTAATTATGAATAAAAACAACAAATTCCACTTTGCAATATTTAATCCATTACAATTTTATCACCAGCCCCACCTACTTTCACGTCATATTATAAACATGTTGGGGGATAAATGTGAATTATCCCCCCCCCCCCCATCTAAGTATATCCCAAGTGTTGTTGCTGATTATTCTCATCATTCTTCGTCTCACGAATAAGTTATAATATGAAGATGGCTAAATCAAATTTAGCCAAGTTTACGAAAATAATTATTGGGCGAAGGAAAATTTATATGATGCGAGTCTTCAACGTAATACGGTCTCGGTGAAATTAATAGAAATGTTTTTACGTTTTATGTACATTTTTATGATATTTGATCTGAACAATTAGAGCTTGCGTGATCTACGTTTTTCTTTTCCTTTATTAATTTTATTTATAAATTTAATGCTTTTAATTTGTTCCATTTTAACTTACAATTGGAGAATAAAACATTGCAAAGTTTACAACAGAACAAAAAAAACCTAACACGTACAATGAGCATTAGATTTTTATTTCAATTTCGAAGCCGTATATACGAGTCGAGTCTGATTGATGGCGTGACTGTGTATTTTCTTCAACACGAAAATAATTTACCAACATGGAAGGCTTCTTGGGAAGATTTTCCAAATCTCTCAAGCAATAGTTAAAGATGATTTTGCAATTTATTGGGGTGATATTTCGATAGGTAAAAAGTAAATTTTCCGGGTAACAATGTGAAATAGAGTAGACGAAATTTAGTGCTAACTCTCGCATTACTTAACCAGAATGGTGTTCCTCCCCCTCATTATTTCATGGAGACATTAACGGTGGATTAATGGGGTTGTTTATAACCCGACTATTTATTATTTAAAATTTATTATACGTGTAATAATTGTTAGCTGGCGATAATAAACTTGCTTGGAAATTGGGGATGAATAAAAAAAATTATATCAAAAACTCTTTTTTGTACAACACATGATGAACTCAATTTGTCTGTCGTTTTTATGCTGTGGCCTGGCTATTTTTATCGAAAAAGTTTCTTATTAAATAAATTTCACGAAACAATTTCTATTCGATTTTATCCTAGGGATCAGAAATGAAAGGGATAGTACAAATAGAAGATAATGAAATTATCCTTCAAAAACTTTTGATATTACACTAACGAAAATCTATTAGAACCTTTGAAGTAAAACTCACCGATTCGAATAATTCTCAGGAAGTCGTTTTTAATATCACAAAACAATTTTTTTTTTCAAAATATTTATTTTTCTAAGATTCACGAAAGTATTTTCTCTCGACACTTTTGAATAAGAGAATTTTTAAAAGTTCAAACGAAAAATTTTTAAAATTTAAAAGTGCCGACTTTTAAGTTCCGATATTAGATACAAATTTTTTCACTGATAAATTTTACTAAGAATTTCCGCAACACTTTCCACTTATTTCCGAAATGAGACCAATTTTTCTGAAAGTTAAAAGCTTCTTTTTTGGGCTTCTAAAAATTTAGTTTTCGATTGGAACAAATTACGTGTCGTAACTCAACGTGTTTTATTAGAGAAGACGTGAGAGCGTGAAGCTTTCATACCAAAGTGTTCTGATCCGTAAGGCGTCCCGAGCCGGACTAAAGCTACATATTTATGTGTATCACCGCTACGAAAGCTTTTCACTGAACGACGCGCTACGGCGTTCCCCAGTACTAAACGACTTAAAAGCACATCTCTCACACCCCCCAAAAAGCTCATAACAAAACCCGCGTCTTGAAATGCATATTATGATTATTTTTTTGACATTTTTAATTTTGATAATATTTCTCCCGTTTATCGTTTCCATATCAAAGGGTGACAAAGATATGCATGTATTTAGATCATCCGAAACCTGTCAAGATTTCATTTTGTTGTTTATTTTAGGACAACAAAGAAATAATTTCCGGTTTGAGAGATGATCCCGAAACGATTGAAAGCTAACGTAGCGCACTGACGTTGTTGTCACAAAGGGGATAGAAAAAGGGGGTGAATGAAGCCAGTAGGAAACAATGTCCATGTGACTAAAGCGAATTTGTCGCTAGAGAAAAACTGTCTGTTGCAAGAAATACAAACTTTCTCATCCCATGCAAACTCACTCAAATCTCAGTACACACCACCCACATCCGGCTGGGTGGAGCACAACAACCCCAACGACAAGGCTATCACAACCCATCTTTAACAGTTACAATCATCATTTAACGAATTAATGTTTCTTTTTTATATGAACAGCCGTTACTTTTTATCAGTCTTTTGTAATGAATACGCTCTATGAACTTACATTTGTCGATTGTGGCTGAATGTAACGTTTTTCATAAAAAAATAAAAATAAGGTAACACAATAAAACAACAAATTTTATATTTAAAAAAACAAATGAAATTAAAGCTTGCATCAATTATTTGTATTATTGCATGTACGCAATAATCAAATTCGTTCAAAAAATATCTGCTACGAGGCGTCACAGTACTTTTATAAGCACTTTATAACTATAAATATAAACAGAACTATATGCATACAACCTATCTTTCTTCTTACTAATATTATAAACGTGAAAGTTTGTAAGAATGGATGTTTGTTGCTCTTTCACTCAAAAAGTACTGAATGGATCTAGATAAAATTTTACATAGATATAGATTTTAATCCGGTTTAACATATAGTATACTTTATATCCAGAAAAAATGTACAGTTTCCGTGGGATAGATATTTTTTTGTTTTTTTACAAAGCAAAATATTAACTTCCTTTTTGTAATGTGGTAGTTTAGGGGCCAGAAAAAGATATAGATTACTTCTCATACTGGATTAATAAACGGTTCCCATGGGATAGCAAAACAAGTATGTATTCTATAAGAGCCGTGTATTTAAAAACAGTTTCAATAAAATCCACGACATAGAGTCTTAACTCATTTTCCTTAAGAAGATTTGATCTACTTTTTACTCAGGAGAGATGTACTATTCCCGTGTGATAGATATGTTTTTTGTTTATCACAGAGTTCAAGATTTATATAATTTTTGCAATGTGGTAGTTTGAGGGGGGAGAATGATATAGCTTACTTTGGAGACTAGAATAATGCATGGTTCCCATTGGATGGCAAAACAATTATATCCTACAGGAACCGTACATTTAAAAAGTTTCGGTAAAGCTCATGAAATAGAATTTTCCTTAAAAAGGCCTAACCAATTTTACACAATAACGAAAGAAATCTCTACAAAGTTGAAATTAAAAAATTGACAATTTTTACTGGAAAATAAATATGAATTTCAATTTAACACCCGATAAAATGAATAATGAAATTATTTAAAATATTTGAATTTTTTCGTTGTTCATTGTGGAAGATATTAATTAAAAATAAACGTATTAAAATAATAAACTAAAAATTTTAAAAAATTAACAATTACTTAACAAAACGAATTTTAATGAAGTTTTGCTAAAGATCCTGTAGAATAGCTACTAATCTATTCTTTTATGGGAACATCCATTAATTACGTGAGGCGTTCAGGGGCCGATGGGGTCGAGCCAAATCTCATTTAATCTCACTTTATTTCACAAAGGGAAGGTCTCGCAAATATCATGTATTTTTTGTTTTGAAAAATATCACATTAGATTGCGGGTTGGGGGAAAGGGTTATGCCAAATCTCATGACATCTTACCAGAGGGGAGGGGTTGGGATTTCAAAAATCGTACAAACGGCCTCACACAATTAATGGATGCCCTTAAAATAGCTGTATGGTTTTAAATGACATTTGGTATGTAAAATTTTCAAGTCCTAAAAGGAGGAATAGAGTTGATTTTTTACTAAAAATCGTATAGAAGTTGATGTGAGGGAGCTAACATCTCTTTCTTGAAAAGTAGTTTTACTAATTTTGATAAACTTTCTTTGGATCTAAAGTCTGAAAGTATCTATGATTTTTTTCTGTCAAAATAGATTAATTTTAATATTTCGCTATGAGCGTAGGGAATCTTTTAATCAATTAGTTAAATTGAGATACACTCAGCGAATCGAGCAGGTATCAGCTAGTACGTACATATAATAACGTATACGAACTCTCAACCTTCACCCCAGAACCGTCCTTATTCGAATTTTCCCAGGAAAAAGTTTCCAATAAAAGTTGTGGTTACTAATGAGTCTAAGAACCATAGCAAGTTTAAAGAAAATCGTTGATGCCGTTTTCGAAAAAAATTGAAAAAGCTCAAAAACTCCTAAAATAAAGTGGAGCTTTCGGTTAACCGATTTCAACCAAAAGCATAATATGGAGGTGAAATTCCAAGTTTGGTGAAATTCGGATAAAGTTTTCGATACGGTATGGCTGTCACACACAGACACACACACACACAGACATTTTTTTTTAAAACCACTTTTTTGGACTCAGGGGATCTCAAAACATGTATTTCTGGTGAAAGCTCGAATTCGAAAATTCGACTCGATTACAATACTTCCTTTACTATATAGTACTTAGTAAAAGAAAGTAATAAATTATAATTCAAAGTAGTGACTGAGAGTTGGGGGGAGACTAAATATTATCAATTCTTAGTACCTATATGCAGGAGTGGAGAAACTGATTTTACGTACATTACGTTATTTTATAAATATGTTCAATTTTTTACGAAAATTTCTTACTAAGGGAAAGGAGGGAGAAGTTGTAATCTTATCCTATCCTAATAACCCAATCCTACTGTAAGACATCACAATAAGAACGGAGGAGGCTAATTAAGCCCCAAAAGTGTCTTACGTAATTAATGAATGGTCCCTTAAGTATACAATATAAGACACAAAAAATTTTCCAGTTTAATCCTAAAAACTTATCTTTAATGCCAGTATTTGTTTTATTTTTGACTGAGTATTCTTTCATTGCTTGGGAACTACTACTTAATTTAATTTTTAAGCTACTTGGCTAAAATTTGACTTAAAATTATATTTACTTCGAAACAAATGTAAATATTTAAATATCTTCTTCTTCTTCTTCTTCTTCTTCTTCTTATCCAATGCCCACGCTTGACATTTCTGTCATCCGGTGCCGCGCCGTCCAATAGAGGTTGGAGTAAAGCATTGACGTCACAAGTTGTTTCTTTAGCAAGTCAAAATATCAAACATAATGTCTTTCAAAAAATGTTCAACTACTTGACGTGATGAATCCCTAGTCATTACTTTAGTAAGCTTGCTAAATGTTCTTTATATCAAAGTTTGTTGTCAAGTAAATTCGTAGAAAATTTCCCAGGAAAAACCGACGAGAGTGAGCAAAGACACGCGAGTGATCTTATAAGGGTTTTATTATGCGTATATGACTGAAGAAACCTTAATAATAACCCTTAATATAAAGAAATTTCCCTTAAATAGAGTCTGTTGCCAACATACTTAGGTAAAAAATATTGTTGAACCAGAATGTAGATTATGATGTTATCGACTCAGAATTTTGAAGTGGTTTCTTTTTTAAATATGACGAGGCGTCACAGTACTTTCTTTTACTTTCATTTATGAAACTCGCTGTTGGTTAAAAGAGCTATAAGTACTTTATAACTATATGCACAGAACTTATATATATATACACAGCCTCTATGTATGCATATACGAATTCCCAACCTTCACCCCAGAACCGTCCTTATTAAAATTTTTCCAGGAAAAAGTTTCAATTAAAAGTGGTAGGCCTCAATGAGTCTAGTAACTATAAAAAGTTTAACAAAAACCGTTGGAGCCGTTTTCGAAAAAAATTGAGAAAGCTCAAAAACTCCTAGAATAAAGTGGAGCTTTCGGTTAACCGATTTTTACCAAAAGTTTCACGACACAACAAGATAATAATATAAAGACAAAATTCCAAGTTTGGTGTAGTTCGGATAAAGCTTTTGATACGATATGGCTGTCACACACACCACACACACACATTAAACATTATGTTGATATCATCGTAAAGTGCAACTACCACTCAGTTTACATTGACATAAACACAAAGTTATACTAAAAATTACAACTTTTATAAAAATCAAAAAAAATGTAGTAGCTACTCCGGACTTGTCCCATGACGGGGCAAGATCGTAAGCAGCCGTTTAAAGCTCATTGAATTAAATGTTTTACGTTATATATGACAAAATCGGAATTCTTCATTCACCATTTATAAAATGCTTTTTACTAGATTAAAATCGGTTGTTTAATTTCAAAGTTATATATTTATACAGAAGTTTTGAGAATAGTTTGTTTTTAGTTAGGTACCTTTAATACAAATTTGCCATATATTTCGAACTTGCCCCGTGCACTAATATTTTCAGGGCAAGACCGGAGAAGTGATTTTCTCAAAACATTTGAAACAACTAATAGAATGTATTCATTTAAAGTAAATTTTAAGCATTTTTCTTAATACCTATCAAAAATAATCGCTCAGGATATTGTAGCAATATTACGGCATTTATCTTGTCAGTTCTAGCTTCCACGTGTACTTCAAACTGAGCGGGAATTTGCGTAGGTTATAAAAACAGAAAACTTCCTTCTGAACGTGCAAAATATAGTTTGACGACTGCATAATAATAAATTATAGCTTTCTACTTCTTAATCTATATATAATGTAATGGATATTAGAATAGATTTAAGGCGTTTACGATCTTACCCCACTCCACTTTAAATTAAATTATTACCTACTACAACTCCTCGCATTTCAGGTGCACTATATTTACTTATAGTGATTTTTTTTTTAAATTTTAATTTGAATTTGGGTATTGAGCACTCTACCCTAGCTCAAATCAAAAATTAGTAAATAAATAATAATAATTTTAGTAAACAAATATTAAAATGTTATAAATAAAAACACTTATAATCGATTTCTTTAAGAAGCTTTGAAGCCACTTTCAAAATTAAATCGCATTTTTTTATAAAAAGTTGGCTCGCGTAAAATTCATCTGCACTCAACTACCACAAAACTATTTAAAACTACACATTTGTGACGTCAGAATCTAAAGAACACATGATAAACTTGGTTCCAATCAATTATTTCAAGTTTGAAGTGTCGGTAGAACTTTTTCCGATTTTCTCTATCCAATACACATTTTATGTTTTGCTTGCAGCGAGTTACCAGTGAAATTTTTCAGTTGATCTAGCGTTTTGGTGATCTTTTACCTTACGACAAGCTTTTCTAAACTATCGTTTTCTCGTCTGCATACGTCTTGAGGATTCATTTTCTTATCACAGTTGACCGTCCTTTAGTAATATTTAGCTCCTACAATATAGATAGTTCAATGCATAGTCTAGGAAAATCTTAAAAGCCTCCTCCACATCCATATCTCAAAAGCAATGAGCTTGGTTAAGGTGAATGCCTTCGCTCCATATAGTGGAAAGACGAGCGTATAAGTTAACATTGCGTTGTCAATGCCATTTGCTTATCTTTCCGGATTTTATTTAGTTTCGTTATGGCGAATTTGCCAAGGGTTATTCTTCTTCTAATTTCTGTGAGTAACTTTCCATTTCTAAGGTAATCGATAAATTTAGTCTTTTGGCGATTTAAATCCAGGTCTTTTAGGCTTTCTCTCCTTACTCTTTCAATGATGTCATTTTCTGCTCATCCTTGACCATACGTGTCGTATCGTTAGCAAAGTGTACAGTATTAAATATTGTCCTTCCGCCTATACTTATGAGTTATGACAATTGTGTCGTTAAAGATCAAACATGGCCATCTCCATTTTTTGAATTTTTTTAGTTTTTACTTTTAAAACAAAGATTGAAGCACATAAAATGGATTTGTAAAATCAAACTTATCAAAAACCTCTTTTAAATAGGAGAAAAACATCGTTAAATTTTTGATTATGCATACAACTTAATGTAGTAACAAAATTAAAATCTTCTTTTTCTGCGTTTGCGTTATCATGGAGATGGCCATGTTTGATCATTAACGATCCTATAACGTCATCCTATCAACCACCCAGGACTCTTCCCAATATGAGCTCTTCGTAAAAGTTAAACAGCAAGATTGTGAAGGTAAAACCCTGATCAGCCCCCTGTCACTTAAAATTGTTCATGCCGATTGCAATATCGAATTGTTTAATGTGATAGTCGTAAAAAATATAACATTTCATAATCAACATATTAACGCACTTATCAAATCAGCAATAATCAATTTGAAAATCAAAAAATCGCTTTAAAAAAATTATTATTTATGTTACGTGGAAAAATTATAAAATGCCATTATATAAATGCTGAAATATTATTACAAATCTGCAAAAGAAATTGGATACTTTAATGACTATACACACGGACAGGACACAGGACGTTTTCTCACAGGGGGTTTCGCTCCACTCTACCGTGGTCCTAAGACTTTGCGGGGTTGGTTTTTTGTATCAACTTGCGGTTCTCATTTAAAACATCAGTGGTTCAGTGGCGCCAAAACGTCCTGCTTCTGTATATAAAATGTATTCTCTATGTTTGTTCCAATTGTGTTCTTACTGGTGATGGGCAAACATTGACCAATAGACAAAGAGCAATACAACATTGACCAAGAGACAAGAGTGAGTGAAGAACACAAAGTGACAAGTTCGCTTGAGTTACAAACCGGTTAAGGGGGTAGATGCACTCAGAAGCGTAAAAAAAGGTCTATTTTTAAAAATGTATTTTTTACAGTAATTATGTTTATTTTACAAAATAAATTATACAGAGTTTTTATACAATGCTTTAACTTAACATTTATGAAAAAAAAATAAAAAAAAATATATTATTTATTAAAATATCGCCATATTGGTTGGATCCTCTCCCGCGAGTGGTGCTTCGCGGTGAACATCACAGCAGCCTTTTGGATCATTTGAATTCCAAAAACCAAGGTGAAACCTTTAGTTTAATAATAAATCCAGTCTTTAATCTAAGCTTTTTCTTTTTTTTTTTTTAAATTCACAAAATGGTGGCATTCAAAACTTTAAACTCTGATTTTCGATAAAAAGTTAAAAGTTAATTGTTTAAAAAATATAGTAATTGTCAACAAAAATCAATATCCTTCGATCAAAGACAAAAAACACAGTTTTGAGAAAAACGCGTTTAAAGTTGCAGCTGCCGTCCGCTACCTGCTCTAGTCCCAATCGAGAGGTTTAATGTTGCTTCAGTAATTACTAAATATCTTGGAAACTATTCATCAGATTGACTTGAAATTTTCATAGAATATTCTTAAAACATCATACTTTAAGAAAATGAAAGAAAAAAAAACAATTTTTCAAAACAATTTTTAAAACAAATTTTTAAATTCTAGTGCTTAAACATTGACAAAACAGTGTCGATATATGCGCTTGTCACGAAAATATACGGACATGGGTCGACTCTCTTATCCCTAAAACTTTTACAATTTCCACCTCAAATTTAATATCATTTAAATTTCCCGGGAAATTCATGTTTAAATTTTCCGTTTCCCGGGAACAAAAATAAACCAGGAAAAATTACACTCTAATAGTATCACAAAGTATTGATGGTTCCCATATCCAGAAAAGGTCTCTGCCAATTCCCTGTTTCTGTGACGCTAAAACGAGATTTCACTGCATTTCGATTAAAACTGTTTTTTTTTTTCGACAAAAATCAGAATAAAATATGTTTAACGTTTTTTTTTGTTCGATTTGTAACAGGTGTATTTATCAGGAAAAAAAATAATGGAGCCAAAAAAAACATGGAACAAAATAAACATATATTATTGATTAAATGTTACAGCACAGTCTCTACTTAATTGCCTTTTTAATCATTTCCATTAAAAATGTTTTCTTTTTTTTAACTAATATCGACATACATATATAGATTACGCTGAAATTATTTGTTTAAATGTGTATGTTCATTTCCATTTAAAAAAAATAAATTATCATACTTTGTTATATTATTTATGAAAAAAATACGTTAAAATAGAAACTATAAATAAATTTCACGTTTCTTATTGTCATATAATCACACGATAATCTCATTCTATCGCTGGTACATGATATTCTTCATTCGTACACAGATTAAATATTTAAACATTTGCACAATAACAATGCATATATTAACGTGCTGAAACTAAATACGCGACTATACACTATTTCTGTGTTATATTGCAGTTCATTGCACAAATATTTTAAACAGTATATTTAACCTAGTTTATATATAGTGTATCGTTCGTTTTTAACAAAGTGCACGTTTGAGTGAAACGAAATGATGAAAATAGTCGAGTGTAAATGATATTGTTTTTGCTCGCCTTTGCACTGGTAAACTAATTAAACGCAGTTTCAAATAATGAGTGAATAACGTCGATTTCTTCTAATTAAAAAGCTGAGTAAACCGTGCAATGACAGATTTCCGTTTTATTGTTGTGATTTTAACGTTTGAAGTTGAACGAAGAAAAAAATATATCAAAGAAATGCATTTGCTTTGCTGATTTAAATCTTTTAAATAAATAGAAAGAAGATTAAGTAAAAAACGAAGAGAATGAGAACTGTTCAATTAGATCTTGACAATACGTTAACCAGACACTTATTAGAGTTAGTTTTTAATTACTCTTCTTTGTTGGTTTATTTATTTTGAGGCGTATCAACATTAACTGTCTCTAGCGACTGTCTATTTAGAGAGATCTTTAGATGGATTCAAGAATTGTGGCGCTGAACTCCAACCAGGAAAAATGTGAGGGATTCTCCGAATATTTCAATTCCGTTTTAAACATAAATCCTACTCATACCGACAACGAGGTCTTTGACAGTGAAGTGATTCCCAGCAACCAGGTAAAATTTGTGACCCCTTCAGAAATAAAGTCCCTTATCGAGGAGTTACTAAACAACAAAGCCCCCGGTCATGACCAAATATCAAACGCACACCTAAAGAACTGTCCTAATAAGATAATATCACTCTTAACCTCAATATTAAACCGCTGCTTGACAATCGGATATTTCCCAAATTCCTGGAAAAGGGCCCATATTGTGGTCATCCCCAAACCATCGAAACCTAAGCAAAAACTGGCCAGCTATCGACCAATAAGTCTCCTATGCACCTTATCTAAACTACTGGAAAAAATCATTAAATCACGCTTGCAAACATGGATTGACAAGGAAGAAGTTTTACCAAATTTCCAATTTGGATTCCGCTCAAACCATTCCACCACACATCAATTGCTTCGATTAACAGAAAAAATCGAAAATGGGTTTGAAGAACAACAGTATTCCGTTGTAGTTTTCTTGGACGCTACACAAGCTTTCGATAGAGTATGGCATGAAGGACTACTCGTCAAATTAACAACATACAAGGCACCCGAATATCTTTATAATATAATTGCCTCATTCCTAAGAGATCGTTCGTTCAACATCAAAATAGAAAATTATCTATCAGCGACTAAACTCTCAACTTCCGGTGTTTCTCAAGGATCTGTTCTTGGTCCTACTTTATTTAATATCTACGTGGCTGATCTTCCTCGCTGCGAAAAAAGCACTCTTGCCATGTTTGCTGATGACATAGCTATCATTAGCCAGGATATCGAACTCAGAAAAGCCATTGAAAAGTCCCAGCAGTCGTTGAATACACTATCGACATGGTTTAACGACTGGAAAATTGTTATAAACCCAACAAAAAGTATTGCTAAGGTATTCACGCTGAAGAGGTTTGATATGTAACAAGCAAACTTAGTGTACGAGAACAGCGAAATCCCATGGTGCCCCAGAAACAAACCCGTTAAATACCTCGGAGTGTACCTCGACTACAGGCTAGGCTGGACTGACCACGTCATATCAAAACTGAAAGAAGCAAATATCCGCTTAGTGAAACTCTACTCACTCATAAATAAAAAATCAAACCTCCGCAAAGAGTGCTCCATCATGATTTACAAAGGTATGATCAGACCCATATTAACCTATGCCTGCTCAATCTGGATCAACACTTCTGAAGGTAACTTCAAGAGGCTGCAAATCTTTCAGAATAAGGTTTTACGAATTATCTGCAAGGTGTGGCGGCTGGAAATTGGAAAATGCAGTGTTTATCTCTCGCAGCTGACTTGGGAAAAATATATGATATACCTTTATGATGTGATCTGTTCTTAGCCAGCGCTGGCCTATGTTATTGTATATATAATGTAAATAAATGTGGGTAATCACGCCCACCATTACAAAGGCACCATGGTATGTTCGAAACTCTCAAATCCACAGGGAACTCAGCATAACAGAGATTAAAGATCACACAAGGGCATTAGCACAGAGTTTCTATGAAAATATTTCCTTTTGTTCGAGCGCCACAGAACTAAATCTAGGCCAATGTAGATCCCAGAGACGGTTAAAAAGAAGACTCCCACAAGAAACTCTATAACCTAGCTCTGCTGTGGAATAGAACGCTAGAGGATATATATAAATAAAATTTCCAGCCAAATCGAGCCAGCAAAAATCTTCTATCAACAACACTATGCATAGCGCCACTTAGGCCGCTGATCTAGTGCAAAAAAACAAAATAAATAGCAAAAAAAAGAATTGCGGCGTTATACTCATGGGTGTTGTGGCGACTGGAAATTCAAACTTGCAGTTATTGTCTCTCGCAGGTGTCCTGACTGAAATCCATTATAACCTTAAGCAATTCGATATGTTCGGGGGCAGTGCTGGCCAATGCAACTGTATATATCATCACAAACAATATAATTATCAGATTTAAACTTATTTACAGTATTATTTGTCCCATCTAAAAACCGTTAAGGAATTATATCGAGAATTTGCGATTTTATTCTGAAAAATATCTCGATAAACTTTTAAATCGTATGCGATTTTATCCGAAAAATAAACATATGTTATTTTAGTTATTATTTTCTAATACACAGCAAATCTCGACTATATTCGTATGCGATTTTATTCGTGATCATTAGTCAATCGCATTCAAGGGGTACGGCGGGTAAGGTGCCCTCACTTTGATTTTCTCTGAGCCGTTAGCTATTGTTGGCTTTTATTATTATATTATAGTTCCTAATTGTTTGAAATTTTATTTCGTTTCATTTTGCACAGTTAAAGTCCAAAATAAAACTTTTGTAATATACATACATTAATACCTTACTTTGTGTCGTGGTTATATTCCAAAAAAACACGACGCAAATTGTCACAACGCAAAGTGAATTATGATTTTCTACTATAGTAAGTAGCAGCCCCCTACAACTCCATGTTACAAAAATGTGACCATATTTACTGGATTTGCAGTCACTAGTTGCCATTTAGTTGCCAACGAGTTGAACGAAGACCACAAAGACTGTCGAAGACCGAAAACTTTTACGGAAGTCGGAGGTTAGAAATAATTTTTTTTAAACGTCAGGCAAGTTATTAAAATGAAACTTTTTTAAATGTTTTCATTATAATTGTTATTATATGAGAATAATTATGATAAGTATTTTTATATAATAATTATAATAACTCTGATAAGTTTAAGTGGTAGGGGGCTGTTTGAGACGTATGACTTTTATAACAACACAGATTTCTGTAGAAATGGGTCACGTTTTTTTAGCATTTCTCGTATCTAACAATAAGTGACAGGGGGCTGGTAAGTAGTCTAACTTTCTATCGTTTTTATTAAATATATTTTGTTTTAAATAGGTTAGGTTATTTGCAAAACAGTAAGTTGTATCAATATTTTATTTAACAAAATGAATTCCTTGATTTTTAATCAAGAAATAGTATAATTTTAATCTAATTTAATCAATTATTTTAGCCATTAATGATGCCAAATAGAAAACAAGGGATACGATGTGCTGTTGGTATATTATGCACTTATTATGCTAACATGCTCGGAAGAAATGACCTATCATTTTTTAGATTTCCTAAGGACTTTATGAAAACAGAAGAAAATAGATAGCTCACCGAATAAAAATAATGAATATTTGGCAGATAAAATTAATAAAGATCGTTTGAAGTATTTTCCTGAGTGAAGAGCTCATTAAGATAATACTAAATTTCCAATGTTGTGTCAAAATACCTCACAAGTTACAATACTCTACGTATTCTAAACTACATTGGTGTCTCAACTTTTTTGTGATGTGGGAACGGGTGTATTTTTATGATTTTTGCAAAGAGAAGATTTTTCTATAAAACTGTATGGAATTTTGTAGGAAAAATAATTTTTATTAACATCAATCACCTTCGCATAAAAATATAAGAAGCAAAATTTTTGTACCTATTTTTTATTAAAACCAACTATTTTATTGATTTACATGTGTCTTTTTTATTTTAATCCTATGACTATACAATCATGCTTTAATTTACAATCTACCTATATAAAATAATTTTTTTTTCTATTGTGAATGATTATATAAATGATATAATAGATTTTCCAACATAATTTCTTAATGAACTTTTTCCATCAGGAATGCCTCTACATATTTTAAAAATTAAAGTTGGAGCATTTATTATGTTGCTTCGAAATCTTAATTCCAGAAATGGATTAATGAATGGTACTCGAATTGTGGTGCGAGGTTTACAAGAAAATTTTATTGACGCGGAAATTATCACTGGAACTAGAAAGGGTTTTTATTCCGAAGCTTAACTTGGAGCCCAGTGATTTGAATCTACCGTTTGTTTTGAGACGACGACAATTTCCCGTTATTTTATTCAAATAATTTGGATCAGAGATATCTTCCTCACCGCCAGACATCTTTTTGTGGAGGTCCTCTAGGAGATCTACTACAGGAACAACGAAACCGAATATTTTTGTAAATAAATCATGAATTCTTAAAATACATTAAATATGATATAAGTATGCACATTTATTCTATGTATTTATTTAGTAAAAAGTTTCTTCACAAAAAAACACGTTTTTTCGGACTTACAAGTGGATATAACCCCTTAAAGCTCCAAGTTAAAAGAAGCATCCAAAAATGTTAACTATTTCAGAAAATATAAAAATGTTTCAAATTACAATAAAATAACTGGCTACAGTTATCAGTATTATAATTATGAAGCTTAAAAAGATAAGTTGAAGTGAATTAGAGGCAAAAGTTTTACCCTGGTTACATGCCGAGGTTTTACCTACGAATTTTAACTCCTTACATGGCTGTTTAACGTAGTTGAACTCCTAGAATTTTTCATTTCCTAATAAGTGCTATTCACTTTTATATTCGCCTTATTGACGATCTCATGTAGAAAATATCACAAACAATTTTTAAATGCTTCTATTTCCTTAAGAGCTTCACATCACGTTATAAGTGGTATATATATAGAGTTTATTGAGTTTACTTAGCGAGTTATTAAATTATATTAAACTGATATTAAGGCATCTATTGACAAGCTATTTAGAAACGTTCAACTTAAGATTTATTGTACACTTAATGGACAAAGTATTTATAAATACAAAAATATACTCAACGTTCATACATTACGAGTACATCTATATTTCAAAGTTCAGTTTAAAAACTATTTTACATTAACAATTTTTTCTCTCAATTTAAACCGTTGATAATGAAAGTTTCACGACATTATATAATTTCGAAACACGCAATACAAATATTAAGTTTATTTTTTGCATTATTTGTATAATAAACTTTTTAATTATAACTTATATAAGTTGCCTATTTTTGTCGTAGCGTAGGCCTCGATATTTTAATTAATTTGTTTCAATTAATTATTTCTCAAAACTCAAATAGAACCTCTTAAAAAAATCTTTGAGAATTTTTTTAAAAGTTATAATTTTACACTTTTTGAGGTAGAACATTCAATATAAAAATTAAGGACATTAAAGTTCCAACAAAAATACGCGTTATGGTTTGACCACTAGAACTCACTTAAAAAAGCTCCAAATTTTGTGGAAATACCGACTTCCAATGAGAGAAATTTCGTTTCCATAACCATTGTTAATACGAATTTAGAAGAAAAATAAAAAAGAAAAAAAAAGTGTTGCGTGTAGGTACTTATGTACGCGCGTGAGAAGTTACACTTCTTTGGTATCATTAAAAATTAGTTTTTTTAATTATATTCAAATAATCAATTTTTAAAAATTGTAAATTAATATTTAATAATAATAATAATAATAATAGATAATATATACATACATATATTTAAAGATATAATTATTAAAAATAAATTAAGAGAATAATATTTTAATTTGTATCACTAAATAGTGTTCAAAGAAAGCTGCAAGACATTTATAAAATTTGTCAGGATCATTTTTCTGGTTAACAATTCATGCATGCCATGAAAACGAAGCTCCATAGAAATTGCGAAATAAAGTAAGTAGCTACATATCAAAGTAAATGTCTCAATCTTATTCATATCTTGTGTTACTAAATTATTATTCTAAGATGGTTGAATCATTTTAGAATCCCAGATTTCGTGATAACTAAGAATATGCATGGAATGCAGACGTCATTTTCATCATTAACTTTCAAATAGTATAACAGCTACTGCAAAATTCAAGAAAAGTAATAACTTATTTATTAATAATATGTGTCATTTGTATATTATAATTATATTTAATTTAAATATAAAAATAAATAAATTAGAAAATAAATACAACAAAAATTCAAATTACGCGCGCCAGGAGACCCAGTGGTTTTGCGACTAACTTCATTTTGTTAATTTTTATTTTAAAATGCGCGCGCATCTTAAAATTTTACTCTCATCATTTTTTCATAACGCGCCTAAAGAAGTATAACTTCAAAAATTAATCTCTCCCCATCGTTTATTTTATAGATCAAAAAATTAATTTTTCATCCATTATCCTGTAATCTAATGCACTAACTGTTAAATTATAAATCCTTACTAATCTAAAAGATTTTAAGGTTGTCCCAAAGAAGTAGTTAAACTAAAGTTATTAAAATTAAACCTAAGTCAAATTTGATGGTCTCCAACTCCTATGTATCTTAAAATTGGGATAGGGTTGAGAAACCCCTTACAATCAACTTCTGATTAAATAACCATGAAAATATAACCATAAACTAAATTTCATAGATTCTTCAATTAGAGACCAAAATTCGAAGTGGTAGTAAGGAAAAAAAAATGTTTGTGGGTATCCATAAAAAAGGGATTTCAAAAATTTTGATGTTAACATAAAAAAATTCAAATCACATTCGAAACGACTACATGATTTGAATTAAGGAATTGAAGCCCCTTCATAAATCAATAGAGAGGAGAGAAAATTAACTTCAATAGATTTCCTTTATAAAAATTGAACAAATTTCTAAGTTAAAAAATGAGTGATGGTGTCTGCAAAAGAAGGGATCTTAAAAAAAATAAAAAACTAAGTAACCTAAAAGAGGTGATATAATCGAGTGCCTCAAAAGTAGTAAAAAAAATTAGGGGTGTCCCAAAAGAACTGTAAAAATAGATGGCATTACAAAAGATATGATTATAAAAAAATGAGGGTGTCAAAATAAGACAAATTGATCGACTCATTAGTTATTTTTTAACTAAAAATTATGCTGTTAGTTATCGTTTATGTGTGAATGACGACAATTTACTTTTAACAAATGTTTGTTTATTTACACTTGTTAACAATGATTAATTTCACTATTACAATAGTCACAGGCACTAATTGCCACTCACTTTTGCTCCTAGTGATCACTCGATGAACTAATGACTTACACTTATTTCAAATGCATTGTTAGCATAAATATTGACTTAACTCATTTTTTTCATATCTTTGACCTACACCATTGTGATTATCATCAGCTCAATTAGTAAAAATGAAACTTACATCAATTCCTGGCTGCAGGCTTGCAAGTTAACTTATTTAAAATACATTTTTATAGATATTGTCACAAGTCTAAGAATGTGCCCCATGTGTCTAATGGAGTGCCGCCATTTTATGACTCTGGGAGTGGTGTCACCTGCTCTTATGGGTGGGCCGAACCAATCGCCAGCCAAAGGAGGAGCACCGTTATCGCAAGATGGAGAGAAACCTTGTGAATTTCCAGGAATTCCAGAATATTCTTTCTTTAAGAATTTCGTCTTTTAGACCACCGGGCACGAAGGATTAAACAAAAGAATGGAAATTCTTAACAAAGAATAATAGAACCAAATATTCGAGAAGGATTCCGAAATCCTATATAACCCCGGACAAACATGGCAAACAAGCGAGTCAGTGTGAAATAAATCTTCGACGATTGTTGAAATAAATAGTGAAAGTGAATCGTGTTAAATAAATTGTGAAAATCGTGATATAAAGTGAAACAGTGCAATAGTGAGTGACAATAATTAGTGAATAAGTTACTGTGAAAACTAAATAGTTAAACAGTGAGCTAATTCATTATATAAAGTGTCAGATAAATCAATAAACAATTGTTAAAAATAAATTTGTCGTCATTAAACACAAACCTAAGAATCCGTAAAAACGTTACAATATAAAATCTTTCAGTGGCCAACGATATTTTTCTATATACACTAGGCTTATTTTTTAATACTAACAGTAAATATGTAATAGGAATAATGAAGATTTTGCCATAAGATTAAAAATATCAAAACATAATATACAAGTACTACTTAGAACCCTTAGTTTATATTCTGATAAAACCGCACAATCTAAAGAAGAAAATTATTACATTTTTTTCTCAAAAAAATTATATAATAACTATCACCTAAGCATGGTTAGACACAACATTTTTTTCGTTCTTGAGCTTAAGCATAAATCTTGCACAAATAGAAAATAAATAAAAATAAGCTCTTTTTAGTTTCACGCTTTGCTTTTTTATTATTTTTTTTTCTCCTTGCTTAGATAGCAACCACTAAATATTTTATCCAGCATTAAATTTTCACAACTCTGCGTTTATTTACAAACACGTTTTGGATCAAGTAAACGTTGAATAAGCCCACGAAAAATAATAAATTATCTCTTTAAAACTTATTCCAAATTATTTACATTGCTGTCGCTTTATAAAAATAAAATAAAAAACAGGTGAGAATATAAAAATTTTCAGTGCATTCTAATTGCTATAATGTTCAGTTGATAGTCTTTAGAAATTAAATTGATGATAAGTTTATTAAATTTCTATTAAAGAAACTTAGATTTAATATTAAATATTATCTACAATTGATTTTTTTTCTCTTCTTTCAACAATAAAAGTATTTACATTAACTAGACGGATTTAAACTGAAACTAAACATTTTTAATTAAAGAGTTTCAGATTTTGTTATTTTTCTTTTGTATTATTCACCCGTTGTTTTATATCGAGATACGAGATCTATTTGTTGTGAAACTTTTCATCTCATAAAAACTCTTTCAGTCTCCACAGTGTGGAGATGAACAGTTTTAAATTAATCATTGTTTGAATTAAAAGAAAGCACAGTGGAGGAAAAGTCGACGACAAAAAAAAACGGTTAGTTTTAAAAGAAAAAATTAAGTTACGAAAAATTGTTTAACTAAATTCAAATCTTGAAATGTGACTTTCGTAGACACAGAGCCCGGGTGAGAATGAAACAAATTTAATATAACTCATGTCAAACTGTCATAACAAACGCAGGTCGTGCACACATTTTGCATTCTACTGTGTCGTATGTTTCCACCCCCGTGGAAGAAGACCTTAAGCGACAACCCTTTCTAAACTTTTTAATGTCATACACGAGAATTTATCTTTGCTAATACATGAATTTATAGATTTGAAAGTTGGTGCAGGAAAATCATACACTCGCATAATAAATGGGTATGAAACGGTATATATAGCGACTTCCCGAATACGTCAAAATTTGAAAACTTTTTAGATAACAAAACCTTCAGATAATTCTTTCAAATTGAAAACAAAAAATAAATATTATAAAAAAATGAAAAACCGACTTCAAAATATATAAAAATTCTTAAACAAGAAATGCTCTAAAAAGTAACAAAATAATGGCGTATCCTTGCAGTATCTACAACTTACAATTTATTAGAATGATACAATGTACAACTATTGTTATTTTTGGTGTTGGTGTCAGCCAAGGAAATACGACTATATTGGTACTTAGCAAAAAACGAGAATACCTTATGAAAATTATTTTTCAAATGAACTTTTAAACACTATACTCGAACTGTAAGAATATCTAGCGACCTTTAAACTACAAAATACCAATTACCAACTAAACCTTTTTGCAATTATTACAAATTACCATTAATATTTATTTTCTTGACTGACACCAACTCCAAAAATAATAATAGTTGTACATTGTATCATTCTAATAATTTGTAAGTTGTAGATACTGCAAGGATACGCCATTATTTTGTTACTTTTTAGAGCATTTCTTGTTTAAGAATTTTTATATATTTTGAAGTCGGTTTTTCATTTTTTTATAATATTTATTTATTTCTCGCGTTTTAGTGATCTGAAGTTTGATAACTGATTTTATTTTCTTGAAAATGGTTAACCTTTTCAAACGCTCATATGAGGCAGCGCAGTTTAATATCAATTTTACCATTCAAGAAATGGAAATTTTGAAGAAAGGATTAAAATTCTCACCGGCACCGTCGACAGTTCCAATTCAAGAATTAGTCATTGATGTGGAAACAGCAATCAAACATTGCAATGAAGAGGATAAACAACACATCAGGAAAAGTTGTGTAAATATTTTACAAAAACAACAAAAACGGACAGGACAACAAGCCAGGAACAACCAGTTAATAAGGGATTTAAAGTCCAAAAATGTCTACTACACAAAAGCAGATAAAGGGAACTCGGTAGTCATACTAGATAAAGATGACTACGATAAAAGAGTAATGGATCTTTTACAAGAGGGCCCCTATACCAAAATAACCAAGGATCCACTTCCCAAAATGGTACGAGAGGTTAAGGAAACTTTGGTGGATTGTAGGAATCTGATAGGGAAGGGTGAAAGACTGAGTCTTCAGCTTTCTAATCCTTTAGTGCCCAGATTGTACTGTCTACCAAAGATTCACAAACCAGGAACACAGATGCGGCCCATCGTTGCCAGTATGAACGCTCCAACCTACCTCATCGCAAAATGGCTCGTACAGAAATTCAGGAGTATGACACCACACGCCGGATTTTCCATCAAAAATAGGGAGGACTTAATCGACAAGATCAAGGATTTGGAGATAGGGGAGAAAGATCGTCTGATATCATTTGATGTCAGTGCTCTGTTTCCGAGCGTTCCAATCAACCTCACAATAAATATTTTGGAAGACTGGCTAAGAGGCAACGGTCTACCGATAGTTGAAATAGAGGAGTATTTAAGGCTGACTCGACGTTGTATGAACCAGACCGTCTTTCAATTTCGGGGTTCATACTACAAACAAACGCGAGGAACAGCAATGAGAAATCCATTATCTCCGTTTCTGGCCAATTTGTTTATGAACAATTTTGAGATGGAGGCAAAAAGAAGTTGTCCACAGTTTCCGAGGGTGTGGTTCAGATATGTTGATGACATTTTTGCGATTTATAACAGTGAGGAGTTGGATCCAGATTGGTTTTTGGGATTCCTTAATGCGCGACAGTCAGGTTTAAATTTCACGGCGGAAAAAGAGGACGGTGGAAGTCTACCCTTTTTGGACCTAAGGATCGGTAGAACGGGGAAAAAGGTCTCATTTGATATATATAGAAAACCCACACACACGGACCGATACATAACTTCCGAGTCAGCTTGTCATGGGACTCAAAAACATGCGGTTTTCCACGCGCTGGTGAATAGACTTCTGA
Organism: Sisyra nigra; assembly: GCA_958496155.1. NCBI lineage: Eukaryota > Metazoa > Arthropoda > Insecta > Neuroptera > Sisyridae > Sisyra > Sisyra nigra. The sequence goes on from OY292313.1 coordinate 57,342,236, forward strand.
ACGTGCCATTGACGGATGAACTCTACACGAAAGAGTTGAATTACATAAAAGGAGTGGCAGCCTTTAATGGATTTTCGACCAACGTTGTGGAGTTTATTCTGAAGGGGGCTGTTTGGAGGAAAAAACTGATGGACGTCACAACCTTAGGATCTGAGGAGGAGAAACAAAACAAATGGGCGAGGCTGACATTTTTCCCTGGGGTATCTAATAAAATTTCAAACATTTTGAAACAATACGATATAAAGGCAGGATACACGACAGCTAAACTAAAGGATATTTTCCTGAGTTGCAAGGATAAAATACCTGATCTTCAAAGATCAGGTATTTATCAAATTGCGTGTATGGAATGCGAGAAAAGCTATATCGGACAAACCAGAAGAAAAATAGGAACTAGATACAAGGAGCACCTGGCAAATATAAAATATTCCAGAACGGAAAAATCTTGTGTAGCGGAACATAATGTTGAAACAGGCCACAAGTTAGCCGAAGTAAAACTTCTGAAAAATGTTCAACAGAACAAGAGATTGGATGCCATCGAAAGCATTGAAATTTATAAAAGAAAAGGGAAAGTTTTAAACTGGGAGAAAGGACCGATTCAGGATTCGGCGTTATTCGGCGTTTTGGGAAAGGGTAAGAAGAGAATGGACGAAAGGATTGCACCCCCAGCTGCAGCGATTGTAAAAGAGAAAGGGATCGAAAGGACCTATAAATTGAGGTCAATTCGGGACTATTTTGTGAATCAGCACAAAATTGTTCTCGAAGACTCTTCAATTTGATCCACTGATGACGAACGCATGGCGTTTGAAATACGTATCTGGAGATACAAAATTAACAATTTGGATTTTTCGGTTTGTGAATTTTTACATTTATTTTTGCTTAAATTCATAACTTGTTTTGTGAATTTTTGTGAATTGTATTTGTGAAATATAATGGATAGGAGATTAATTTAAAGTTGTGTTCTACAATTAAAAAAAGAATTATCAAAATCAAGCTATCCAATAAGAAGTTAATATTTCATCCCTTAGTTTTCAACCCCTTAGAAGTGGAAGATTTCCCTCAAATTAAAACCAGACCCCACGAAAAACACCAGCTTTCAAATTAAAAAAATTATTAAAATCGAGCTATCCAATAAGAAGTTAATATTTCATCTCTTAGCTTTCAACCCTTTAGAAGTGAAATATTTTCTTTAAATTAAAATGGGACCACACGAGAAGCACTAGCTTTCAAATCAAAAAAAAGTTATCGAAATCGAGCTATCCAATATGAAGTTAGAATTTCATCCCTTAGTTTTCAACCCCTTAGAAGTGAATGATTTCCTTCAAATTAAAATGGAACCACACAAAAGCACTGGCTTTCAAATAAAAAAATAATTTTCAAAATCGAGCTATCCAATAATAAGTTAGTATTTCCTCCCTTAGTTTTCAACCCCTTAGAAGTGAACGATTTCCTTTAAATTAAAATGGGACCATTTGGGAAGCTTTCAAATAAAAAAAGAATCATCAAAATCGCTTCACCCAGTCGGAAATGTTGAGGTAACAAACATAAAAAAACACAGTCGAATTGAGAACCTCCTCTTTTTTTTGAAGTCGGTTTATAAAAAGGAACATTAAAAATGAACATATAATTCCAAATTTACATGAGGTACCTTTGATTCCAAAGCCTTTTGACTAGATTTTTAGGCTACTTAACCTAGATTTTACTTAAAAATAAAATCAAATACCAATATTTAGATGTCAAATTAAGTCGAGTATTGATGTAGCATAGTATTTTATTTACAAGCCAACTCAATGTCCACTATTTGACATGATGAATCATGCCTGCTTTTCAATCAAATCAAATCAAGTAGTAATAATTTTTTAATCTATACCAATAATAAGATTGAAATTTTCTGCTTTTTGAATACCTATATAATAAAAACGTAACGTGTCACCTGCGCGAGGGAACAAAAACGGAATTATTTTTCTCAACTGAGATTTTTATCTAGTCTAACAAATGTAAGGTGTTTTGTTGAAAACTCTTTATTACCCACATTTTCATATAATTATAGAAAAAAAAAATGCCATTTTTGTTGCACTTTTACCAAAAAAAAATACTTTGTTTGTCCAGGGTAAACTTGAAAACGGCTGAACCGATTTCAATGAAATTTTCACAAAAAGTTATTAAATATTCCAACTTGCATTAAAGGCTCATTTAATTTTTGAATAGTTTTCTCTGTCTGTTTGTTTGTTCTTGGCAAACTTAAAGACGGCTGGTCCGATTTAGACGAAATTTTCACTACAAGTAATAAATATTACAAGAAACGCTATAAAATACTTTTTATCCCGAAAAAATGTTGATTTTCTGAGCAAAAAAATAAAAACTATAAAAAAATACATCGGCAGGCAGCTGTGATACAATGTACATATATACATATCATATCGTAAAGATGACATGAATTTAAACTAATTTGTTATTCTTATTAATAAATGTTCGCAAATTTGAAAATTATAACCATGATAGAAGTATAGCGATAGGTTAAATTCCTAGAAACCATAACTCCATTGTGAATTTACAGGTAGTTAATATATTATCAACAGTTCAGCTGAGTAAACGTTCGAATTATCAAAGGAGGAGCAGGACATCCTCTGCAGTAAATATGATTTCATTCTTAAAAATAAATACCACTTGAGGCATGCAGTGGAGAGAACTACTGCTGTACCCACTGCGCCAATAGGTGGCTACATTAAATATTATTTATCTAAAATAAATTATAGTTTAAAAAACTAAAACAACACGCTTTAATATGAAGTTGTACTAAAAAGTAAAAAATAATTTTTATGTGTGAGTTTGTGTATCAGCAATGGAATTTGCAACAATCAAGTATGACTATTTAATTTGGAAAAAGATTTAATTAATAACTTAGTTATTAATTAAATAATTAATTAATAGTAAAAAAAGCGTGGAGTGCAAATATCTATATTTTCATAATTTATAAATAAGATTGGAGTCGGTAGGATGCCAATACGGTGCAAGTGCTTGCATAGCTAGTCGTGTCCCGTAGTAGTTCGGAAAACCTGAAACTGACACCTGGCGGGACAGAAGTCGTGTCATAGGAGATTCCAGTAAGGATTCCCATTTTTTCTCTTGTGCTTCATTTTTTTTCATTTTGTTCCTATTCATATATATAGAGTCATTATAAAAATATATTTTATTGCACCCCACGCTTTTTTACTATAAATAAATTATTTATTTAATAACTAAATTGTTAATTAAATCTTTTTCCAAATTAAATAGTCATACTTGATTGTTGCAAATTCCATTGCTGATACACAAACTCACACATAAAAATTATTTTTTACTTTTTAGTACAACTTCATATTAAAGCGTGTTGTTTTAGTTTTTTAAACTATAATTTATTTTCCTAGATTTTAGTCTTAAAACAATATCAAAAGCCTCAATTTTTTGTAGGTACTTAAATCTTTTGTTTGACAAAAAATCTATTTTTTTTTTTAGTTTAATAATTAATTAATAATTATTCTGAGCTACACATTGTCAATAGCTGCAAATTAAGTGTAGCCTAATCAAACAAATACGACACAGACAAAATTTTAAATAATCAAATAACGGAAGTGGTCATTGTTTGAAAATTTAAAATTTTGATTGTTAGATTTTTTCTATTTATTAGGTCTTGACGTTGATGACATAAATAAATTTAATCCAATTTTTTTTTAAAGTAACACAAAATATTAAAACTTAGTGGTCATATTTTGAACGAAAAAAAGAATGACTTTTACCATCATGCTGTGGTTTGTACGTACATTTAATCTGCAAACGAATATAGATATTTTCTTTTTTTATTTATCCTGATGATCCTAGTCAGGACACAGGAACAAAATTATTAAATTATTGCATTGTCATCAGCCCTTGACCCTTGTGCAAATTTTCAAGTAAATCAGACTTCAAGAAGTAGGTGAAAATTACGCTGAAAGATTCCATTACATTCATACATACAGGTCAAGTTAATAAAAGCGTGTTAAAAAAGGTACGCTTCCTAAAGGGTAGCTACTAATCCATTCTACTAAAAAAATAAATGATTTCATATGACATTTGGTGTGAATGGTTCTCAAGTTTTAAAGGAACACAAGTATAGGTATTTTACAATATTCAAAAAAAAAACGTAAAGAACCTACCTATAATATAGCTTGTATATATTCCTGGAAAAGTATTTTAACGGAATTTCATGAACTTTCTATGAAACAAACGTCTAGAAATATCTAATTACCTTTGTTTGTTAAAATAGCTGAATTTCTTATTTTGGGTAAAGTTTTCTATTATTCAATCAGATTAATTTAGATACACTCCGCGAAGCGGGCGGGTATCAGCTAGTCTAATATATAACAAGAAGACTATCAAGGTATCATTTTCTAGGTGTCTTTTTAAATTTCGTGCTTTTTGAGGTTTTTTTTAAGTGAAACTTTATCATTATTAACTTGGAAATCATTTCGTATTTAAAACAAGTTTCGTAAATATGCATTACAATTTTCCTAAACATTTTCATTAAGCACAAATTAAACAAGCAGACATTAATTGTACAAGAACAGATTTAGATTGGTTTAGACGCTGACAAAAGGATTCTTAAACGTACGGAAATTGCCTTTCCTCAGGTTGAACAATTAACCACACACAAACGTATGACAATATCATGCTCTTACGTAACACCACAAATCAAATAGGAGCAAAAAACCAACAAACCAAAATAGTTTGAAAACTCAATTAAAGGTAGCATCCCCAAAACAATAAAAAAAGATGAAATTCAATTAAAACGTTCAAAATCATTATTTGAGAAATAAAACGAAAAGGTTAATGGTCAATTAAGTAAAATAACCTCAATAATTCTTAAATATTTCAAGTAAATTAATATAGGTAGTTGTATGAAATAAATTTGAATGTCGGTCAGTCTACAAGTGATCCAAACACCTAAATGGAAGTTTCGTTCGAATCCGTAAATATAAAATAAAGTTTGTTCACAAATAGAACCTCTTCATGTAACAATAGGGTCCTGATCCAAACTTTTCATTGCTCTATATAAAGTATATAATGAGGGAAAATAAAGGTAAATCCCGTGGGATATTTGAAGATCTGATTAGAACACAAGGAAATCAAGAGCGAAAGGATACCTTTCCTCAATTATTTTATATTCGAAATTCAAAGTTTGAAGGTATGATATTCGCACATATCTAATTGACATGTGGATGAATCTCCAATTCTCCACGGATACATTAGCTTCAGTTCCTGTCCCTTTAACTTTCCATCCTAGTTATTAATGTATATAAATGACCATATTACCGATCGACATTTCAATTTATTTATGTGCATATGAAAAATCTAAACTCTTAATTATATCTGTTATCAATTAGTGGAATAAGTTTAGTTATATACCATCATATGTAATTAGAATAAGGAAGTTTGGTTGTTTGTAAGAGAAATTATTAACAAGCTCTTCTGCGTTCGTAGATTGGAGAAATACAAAACTCGAGAATAATAGAAACTTGTGAATTACATTTGTGAGCAAATGTGACAAGTAACATCCTTAGCGCTTTACAAGGAAAATCCGAATTGCAACATGAATTTATATGAAACAACAAAGGTTAGTATAGCGGTAAACTTGGCCAAAAAGAACAACACCAAGGGAAAAGTAAAAGATGATTAATATGAATATTATAACCATGATTATAAATGTAATTGTGAATATTATACATTTAAATTTCAAATACCTAGATAAATGGTTTCATTTCTGACTCTGTAACATGCTATAGTTGAATTTTTAAAACAAAGTTCATTAGTACTAACTAGGGGCAATATTTATGACTTTGTTCACGTAAAACTTAACAAAATAAGTCGACATAGTTCAGAAAAATGGCTAAGAATTCAGTCATTAGAAAAAAATCTTTGTTTAAGAAGAGAAAAATTACAAAATTACCCTTTTGCAAGTAAAAGGATAACAACGGAGAGTTTTATTATAAATATTGAACATTGAAAATACGTTAGATATAAAAATAAACTAAGGATTAACTCACTTAAAACAAAGTTAACTAAGAATGGAAAATTTTGACTCGTTACTGAACTAATTAAGAAATATCAAAAGCAACGATTTTTTACATTTCTACATAAATTCAAAATGTTAATATAAGAACTTCAAAAAGTTTTAGAAGTAAAAATCAAAAAATGTAAAACGTTTAATTTCTCTTTTGAGCTACTAAGGCAATGGTTCTTAACCTTGGTTCGATCGAGCCCGAGGGGTTCGGCTGGTTCGGCGTAGGTCAAGGCACACACCCGACTAATAGAAGGTATATGTAGGTATAGGTCCTGTTAGGTGGGAGTGATTACCCACTTTTTTATTATATATATACTAGCTGATACCCGTCCACTTCGTTGAGCGTATCTAAATTAATCTGATTGAATAATAGAAAACTTTACCCAAAATAAGAAATTCAGCTATTTTAACAAACAAAGATAACTAGGCCTTAATTCCATAGAAAGTTCATGAAAATCCGTTAACTACTTTTCCAGGAACAGATATAAGCTACCTTTTAGGCAGGATCTTTACGTTTTTTTTGAATATTGTAAAATATTAATAAAATTTTAAGCCTTGAGAACCTTTCACATCAAATGTCATATGAAATCATTTATTAATTTTAGTAGAATGGATTAGTAGCTATCCTTAAGAAAGTGTACCTACCCTTTTTAGGATCAATAATATTTAATTTCCTATTTTAAGAATTGAGGTATTAAGTTTTGTTGCCTTAGATTCATATTTCTAGGATATAGTATTAAGGCCATTATGTCTTATCGGCAAGTCTGCTATTTCCCGAGGTCCAAGATTAAACAACGAATTCTTATAGATCTTCCTAAAATAAATTGAAAATTAAATTGCTATTTCTCTTGAAAAATAAGTTGGGCTCAATTTCTTTTTGTTCTAGGGGCTCTGCCTAACGGCTTTACCTCTCTTAGTCAAACTCCTAATCAGGATCACTTAAGTCGAACTGTTTGTTTTCGTTATTTATTCCTACGTGTCATTTTGGAACTAAGGTATTTCTTTTTATGAATGAAATCATATTTACTGCAGAGGATTTCCTTCTCCTCCCGTGACCATTCGAATGTTTACTCAGCCGAACTATTAATAATATATTACCTACCCGTAAATTCACAATGGAATTATGGTTTCTAGAAATTTAACCTATCGCTATATTTCTATAATGGTTATAATTTTCAAATTTGCGAACATTAATTAATAAGAATAAGAAATTACATAGTTTAAAATCATATTGCCTTTACGATATGATATGGTATATGTACATTGTATCACAGCTGCCTGCCGATGTATGTTTTTCGTTGCGCAGTTTTTATAGTTTTTATTTTTTTTTTTCTCATAAAATCAACATTTTTTCGGAATAAAAAGTATTTTATAGCACTTTTTGTAATATTTACTACTGATAGTAAAAATCTCGTCCAAATCGGGCCAGCCGTTTTCTAGTTTGCCAAGAACAAACAAACAGACAGGGAAAAGTATTTGAAATTGAAAGTAGCCTATAATGTAAGTTACAATATTTAATAATATTTTGTGAAAATTCCATTGAAATCGGCTCAGCTATTTTCAAGTTTACCCTGGTCAAACCCTGTTATTACCCTGTTTTTTGGGGAAAAGTACAATGTAAATGGCATTTATTTTTTTGTATTAAACATATGAAAATGTAGGCAATAAAGAGTATTCAACAAAACACTTTAAATTTTTTAGATTAGATAAAAATCTCAGCTGGGAAAAATGATTCCATTTTTCGTTCACTCGCGCAGGTGAGATGAAATGTTTTATTATATAGGTATTCAAGTAGAAAAAATCTTCAATCTTATTATTGGTATGGATTTACAATTGCAATGGCCAGCACTGGCTCCGAACAAATTAAATTGCTTAAAGTATATAACATCGTTTCGTCAGGGCAGTTGCGAGAGGTATCACTGCATGTTCAAATTTCATTTCTAGTCGCCACATCACTCCCTTCCTAGTGACTTGGTCCCGATTGTTTTCGTCGTTGGGCTGCCGTGATTGGAACCGTCGTGGAGCTGGGACCGCTGGGGACGAGCTGCTGTGCTCAAGTCCTAAGACGACGTGGGACGGGTATGGAGTAGTACAACCTAAGCCTAGGATGCCGCTACTTCATAGTTGAGTTCTTCGTGGGGGGGTTCGTTTGTACAAAATATTTAACAATTAAAAAGAATCAATCTACAGTTAGTTAATATACTCAAGTATAAATTAGAGTATATCATTTTTAATTTTTAAGAAAAGTTTTAAAAAATCTGTAGAAAATAAGAACATTTGTTGCAGAAAAAAAATTAAGTTAACGAAATGCATCATCATAACGTTGATAATATAATCAAAATAACAAAACCGTAATAAAATGTGTAGTATTAGATTCTAATAGGAAACTGATTAGATGGCTGAATCAACGGCTGAAAACTATATGAAGCGAAAGGATACTGGACACTGATCAGTTTCTGATCAGATGGCCAGATGGAGTTCTGTACTTTGATCAAGAACCGATCCAAAAAATCTGATCCGGGTCTGATCATCCAGGTTCCCTGAACTAATTTCCAGTCGAGTATGTATTTTAGTCAATCATAGTACTATTAATATATGCAGAGATATCCAATGAACACATTTTTGTTTATTACTATTTCTCAGAAACCAGGAATTTTTCTGGATTAGTGACTTATAGACTTTTGTAACATACTCCATTTTTTTTCTTTTTAAATCTATCCTGCTGGAAGATGCATTTTTTCAGGCTAAAAAGTAATATGTGCAATCTTTAGGGCGAAAATGAATTTTATACGAAAGTTCAAGTTAATTTCTTATTTGGCTCCTGTTTGAAAATCAACAAACAGATATTTATCAATCTTGCAGGAGCTACACATTTATCGGGGATAAATATCAATAGATACTTGTATGCATTCTTCATATTATCAACTAAGTTTACCCAAAAAATCACGCTGTAAATCTTTGTTTTGTCGCTTTATGAGAAGCGATAAATACTTTATTCGTTTTATAACTATCCTATAAGAAACCATGAATTTTTCCAGGATAAAAGTTACCGTTTGTGTTTTTCTATTAATAAACTGTCTAAATACTACACATTGAAATTTGTTTATCTGTTTAAAAAGGGACATTTTCTAGGATAAAAAGGAGTCTCTGTCCTGTTGCAGACCGTAATCTATCTGGTTGCCAATTATCATCCAAATACGTACAATCGTTTTAATGTAATTGAGGAAAAAAGATCCTTCGATCCAAACTTTCCCATTGTAGCGTATGCAGACTTGATGAAAGAGTGCTAGACCCAAAAAAAAAGTCAAGAGGAAGGGTTATGTATTACGTTGGCACTAATTGCAATTCTTTTTTTATTCAAAAAAAATTTGTATTGAGGAAAAACTGAAAACTATTTTAATGATAAAATTAGAGATGTTATCCGCCAGTTTTGTTGAGCGTACTTTAAATAAATAGGTTCTATTTCAATTCATGGTACAAAGTGTACAAATACTTGATTTGAAAAACAGTTCTGTCAATTTACAACGATGATTCGGGTTTTTAAAAAGATGATAAGAAAATGAGATAATTTTTTGATGTGTCTTAATTCTTAAATCTATAATTACTTCATCAAACTCTATAAATGAACCAAATTTCAAGTGTTGTCGAATTGTGAAGAGTAGAGTTTTGAAAATAAACTACGAGTCAAAATGAATAAGCAACAATTTTTTGAAGTTATACTTCTTTAGGCGTGTTATGAAAAAATGATGAGAGTGAAATTTTAAAATGCGCGCGCATTTTCAGCCAAAAATTAACAAAATGAAGTTAGTCGCAAAACCATTGGGTTTCCTGGCGCGCGTAATTTGAATTTTTGTTGTATTTATTTTCTAATTTATTTATTCTTATATTTAAATTAAAAATAATTATATATACAAATGACACATATTATTAATAAATAAATTATTACTTTTCTAGATATTTACTTTGACAAGTAGCGACTTACTCTATTTCGCAATTTCTATGAAGCTTCGTTTTCATGACATGCATGAATTGTTTACCAGAAAAATGATCCTGACAAATTTTATAAACGTCTTGCAGCTTTTTTTGGATATTATTTATTGATACAAATTAAAATATTATTCTCTTATTTTTATTTTTAATAATTATATCTTTAAATATATATATATTATTATTATTAAATATTAAATTACAGTTTTTAAAATTGATAATTTGAATAAAATTAATAAAAACTAATTTTTAATGATACCAAAGAAGTATAACTTCTCACGCGCGTACATAAGTACACGCAACCACTTTTTTTTAACTAATGTTATTTGGTCGTAGTTGAAGATAAAATTTGGCTCGTTAATTAAAAAAAGATTTGCCTTGCCTGCGTTTTATAAATATGGCCTTGTCTAAAAATTTATATCATTTACGTAGTTGATTGAACGATTCCTGTTAGTTCTAGCAAGAAGTTCATATCTGATTGATATGTTTCAAATACTACTCGTTATTCTCAGCTTGTTGTATTTAATATATTTATACTTAACATGGAATTACAACTATTGGGAAAACCGAGGAATTCCGTGTTTAAAACCAACGTTGTTTTTTGGAAATATAAAAACGGCGATTTCAGGTCAAGAATCGTTCGTAACGCTTAATAAACGTATTTACGAGTGAGTTGAACCAAACCAAGTACTGTTTAATATTTCTATTTGATCAATTTGTTTTTTCCATTTTAGGACTTTTAAAAACTGTCGTTATTGTGGGTGTTATTTTTTTCGTCAACCATCCGTGTTTGTTATCGATCCGGAGATTGTCAAAAAAGTTTTGATTTCCGATTTTTCCAATTTTCATGACAATAAATTTTCTGTTGATCGTAACGTTGATCCGATTTTTAGTAATAATCCGTTTGCCTTGAAAGGGCAACAATGGAAATTAGTTCGGGGGCAAATTTCTACAGCACTAACAACTGGACGTGTAATGCGAATAAACTTTTATTATAATTATAGAATTAGCCTTTTTCCTGGGATTTAAGATTTAAAAAAGATCCGCTAGGGGCAGCACTGGTGGCGGGGTACATATGTTTTGAATTCTCTATTGACAACAACGTCAAACGTACGTCTTATTACTATTAGAATAAATATTAATATTATAATTAAAAAGATTAATAATTATTAATATTAGAATAAATAAATATTGTGGTCAAAAAAAAAAAATTGTCATGCCTACAAAACATTGTGCATTCGCTAATTGTACGTCTGATAGTCGACCAAGCAGGATGGTGTAAATTTAAGCATAGTTACTTAATTTACTACATAATATTATAGCATAGCAGAAAGAACGAGGATTAGCTTGGGATGGAAAATTTGCCCAGTTTGTAGTAGGAAAACTGCATGATGTTGAACTTGGTAGAGTTGGATTGAGTAATTTCATACGTTGCTGTTTGTCCGCTAGACATTTACCACCATCAATTCAAACGAAACATTTTTTATCATTATCTACCGTTTGCAATGCATTCTTCAATTCTCAAATAAACAAAAAAACAACTAAATTTACATAAAACAATACAATAAACATTTACAATAAACAACTAATCTTTCAACTAGGACATTTTTATTACTTGATACAGTTAAGCCACGACATGCAAGCCATCGTTTTAAAACCCCGACAAGATGATCTTGCACTTTTGCAAATTTCAATTTCGCTACAGGTACATCATCTTCCGTTAATTCCATTATAATTCTATGCGTTTGACGTTGTTGTCAATTTAGAATTCAAAACATATGTACCCCACCACCGGTGCTGCCCCTAGCGGATCTTTTTTAAATTTTTCCCAGAAAAAAGGCTAAGTATGCATTTTTATTATTTATTTTAGATTAAAACGATGCTTCCCCAAATGATGGAGGTCTCGGATCGTTTGATCAAATACATTTCGGAGAATCTGAACAAGACCGGCGGTATTTTGGCTAAAGAGTTATGCGCTTGTTATACAACAGACGTCGTAGGAGCGGCCGCTTTAGGGATCAATGCTAAATGTTTTGAAAATCCAAAAGCCGATTTACGTGAAGCTGGCAGATACATGTTGGAACCAGCTGGAAAATTGGCTTATCTTAAGTTTCTTTTTAGAATTTATCTCACGCCACTGGCGGACTTCTTAAAAATAAAGTAAGTTTCTATATGTTTTCCATAGTTTTTGTTTATCAAAGAATTCTCTTCTTAATCTGTTTTATTTCTTAGAGTTGTACCTGATGCAACTGTTGAGATATTGAGAAAAATTATTAATGAAATCCGAGATCATAGACGAAAGAATAATATTGTTGTCAATGACTATTTGGAATATTTGTGGCAATTGCAACAAAAATGTACTGAATATGGTATGAAAATTATTTTTGACGTAATGATTATTAAACGTAACGATTATTTAAAAATTTAATTTGTAGATTTTGATGATACTCATGTTATTTCTCATATCGTTACATTTTTCACCGATGGTTATGAAACTTCTTCTATCGTTTTCCAATTTCTTTTATACGAACTAGCGAGTAATCGTAATGTACAAACAAAACTACGAGCCGAAATCCACACTACATTACAAGAAAATAATAACGAGCTTACATATGAAGTTGTTAAAAAGATGGCATTTTTAGAATGCGTGTTTTTAGGTAATTTTTACTTAATTAAAAAAAATTCGATTAAAATGTCTGTTTTAGAAACTCTTCGTAAATATCCACCATTAATTTTCATGTGGAAGAAATGCACCGAACCAACAAATCTTCCATCATACATAGAAGACGATTATCCACCGCTAAAGGTGGAACGTGGAACCCAAATCGTAATTCCTATATATACCCTTCATCATGACCCAAAACTGTTTCCAAACCCAGAAGTTTTTGATCCGGAGAGATTTAGTGAAGCGCGTAAACATGAAATTCCCAAAAATGCTTTCATTCCGTTCGGAGACGGACCCAGAATTTGCTTGGGTATATTTCCATGTAAAATTGCATCCGAATGTTTCTGTATTAGTTTGATGTTTGCAGGAAGGAAATTTGGAGTTGCACAAATCAAAGTTGGAGTAATTAAAATACTAATTAATTACGATATATCGGTGAATCCAAAAACGATAGAGCCACTAGAACCATTGCCCGAATCGTTTTTGCTTGCTCCAACAGGGGGAATTTGGCTCAATTTCTCAAAACTCAACTAATTACTTGTTTGTGTCAATTTTATAGTTTTACAGCTTGTTATTATTTACAAATATAAGCGTTAATAAAACAATTTTATTTTGCTTGATTAAAATATATAATATGTAGGTACTAATAAAAAATGTTAGAAAAACTGAACGATTAATATTATCTCATCTAACATTATAAATTAATTATAATAAATAAAAAAGTGGTTGCGTGTACTTATGTACGCGCGTGAGAAGTTATACTTCTTTGGTATCATTAAAAATTAGTTTTTATTAATTGTATTCAAATAATCAATTTTAAAAATCAGTAATATAATATTAAATATTAATAATATATATATTTATAGATTTAATTATTAAAAAAAAATATTATATATAATTATATCCAAAGAAAGATGCAAGTCGTTTATAAAATTTGTCAGGATCATTTTTCTGGTAAACAATTCATGCATGTCATGAAAACGAAGCTTCATAGAAATTGCGAAATAGAGTAAGTCGCTATTTTTCAAAGTAAATGTCTTATTCTTATCTTGTTTTACTAAATTATTATTCTAAGATGGTTGAATTATTTCAGAATCCCAGATTTCGTGATAACTAAGAATATGCATGGAATGCAGACGTCATTTTCATCATTAAATTTCAAATAGTACTTATAAAATTCGAGAAAAGTAATAACTTATTTATTAATAATATGTGTCATTTGTATATATAATTATTTTTAATTTAAATATAAAAATAAGTAAATAAATAAAACAAAAATTCAAATTACGCGCGTCTAGTTAAAAATACCGAGCCGTTTTGCCGGCAACTTCATCTTGATAATTTGTGATGATAAAATAGAACGCTAGAAATGCTTCTGAAACCGCGCCGCGATGCAGACGTCATTTTCATCATTAAACTTCAAAAAGTAATTATAACAACTACTGCAAAATTCGAGAAAAGTAATAACTTATTTATTAATAATATGTGTCATTTGCATATTTAATTATTTTTAATTTAAATATAAAAATAAATAAATTAAAAAATAAATACAACAAAAATTCAAATTACGCACGCCAGGAAACCCAATGGTTTTGCGACTAACTTCGTTTTGTTAATTTTTGGTTGAAAATGCGCGCGCATCTTAAAATTTCACTCTCATCATTTTTTCATAACGAGCGTAAAGAAGTATAACTTCAAAAATTATAATAAATAATAATGATTACTGACCCACTTGATGGCGCAGTGGTTAGAGCAACTGAATCCCTAGATATAAGATTAAAAATTAAGATTCAAGACCTACAGAATATTTCTGTGTGTAAAACAGTCGTGATATGACCATTGATGTTAAAGCAACTATAAACACCCAAAAAAAAAATTAAACAAATAATGATTACTTTGTAAAATTTTAAAAATATGTATATTTTATTATGTAAACTGAATTAATTAGAAATTTTGAGTATGATAAAAGTTAGATAAACAAATATGGCAGTAGTAAATGCTAACAAGTTTGTTTCACAGGGAAATATGTATATTTTATTTCAATTCTTGCTTAGAGGGATCCATTGTACACCTTTCCCCTAATTCTTTTATTTTTTTCATATAAATTAACTTTCACTATTAGTTTCAACATTTTAATAAGATGAAATAGTTAAAAAAGAATAATTCTATTACCGACATCTATTAAGTAGTAGAAAAACATTTATGTAATCTATTTTATCGATTTAACTATAAAAAGTATTTCTCGTATAAAACACGTTAAAATTTACGAACGCTGTATTAAAAAGTATTAGTATGATCTTAATCAATGCATACTTTTAAAGTATTTACGTCACTCATAATAATATTAACAACTTAATTTTTCAATAGATTTATTTGCACTAAATTGCTTTTTCCAGGCCAATTTACCTCATTTTCTCTTATAAAATGCAAATTTATGTCATTCATTTTATTAGGATTTAAAAAGAAATCTTTGTTCCGGTAGAGTACACCCCATGTTGTGCCATTTCAAAACGATGCGAGCTCTATTTACGTGGAAAACATAAACGAGAGTTTCTCGAGTCTTTAATTGCATCTACGTGCATATATTGCCCTTGCATGTATATTTATTGTACCTACAGCATTTACGACAAGCTTGTAAAACAACTTGTCGCCGAAACGTGTCATCCTTTTTGCAACAATTAAATGTGACGGAAGAGCAATAAATCTTTAATAAATGTAATAAATAAAGCATCTCGCTGGTGAGAGGAGGACGAGACGTATAAACTAAGGAAATTACCACGCTATTTATAAATTCGCAACAGGAAATTGGAAAAGTTTTTAAAAGACGTACTAGCATGGAAATGATGAATTGAATTATTTGCAATATTTCACACGGAAAAAATTAGTGGTGTAAGATTTACAACACTAAACTTGTAATATTTTTTCTGCACTTTGTGTTCACTATAACCACAAATGTAACATTAGATCACACACTGCGTTGTATTCAGCTCTAACGTATAGTATTTTAACCGACTTCAAAAAAAGGAGGAGGTTCTTAATTCGACTGTATTTTTTTTTAATGTTTGTTACCTCAGCATTTCCGACTGGGTGAAGCAATTTTGATGATTTATTTTTTTTATTTGAAAGCTGGTGCTTCCCGAATGGTCCCATTTTAATTTGAAGGAAATCGTTTACTTTTAAGGGGTTGAAAACTAAGGGATGAAATATTAACTTCTTATTGGATAGCTCGATTTCGATAATTCTTTTTTTCTTTGTAGAACACAATCTTAAAATAATATCCTATCCATTTAAAAAAAAAAAACTCCACTCATAAATGGTTAAAAATTAGAGATGAAATAATTTTATATAAAAAAATCCACCCCCTAAGGATGAAAATAGGGGATGAAATAGTGACATTTAACCGAATTTTGATAATTTTTTTTCTGTTGGAAAGAATAATTCACTTTGTTTTGTTATTACATTAAAAAGCAAAAAATTTCAACCCTTAAGGGCAAAAAGGGATGATGTAGTAACTTTTAATGTTAAACGGCGCTGCCTCATATGAGCAGCGCGTTTGGAAGGTTAACCATTTTCAAGAAAATAAAATCAGTTATCAAACTTCAGATCACTAAAACGCGAGAAATAAATAAATATTATAAAAAAATGAAAAACCGACTTCAAAATATATAAAAATTCTTAAACAAGAAATGCACATTTGTACCATACACTTTATAGGAAATTATGTGATCCATCTAGGACCAATAAAAGAAATAGTACTATACATATATTGATGCATAAAGAGAGAAAGACGATTTTCAACAAAATCTGTCTCTCTTCATACATCAAAATGTGTATATCACCGTTTCATTCATAACTTCCATTATTTCTTATGAAATGCATACGTTTCTTATGAGGTAGCTTGTTGCTTTGTATAGATTTTTTAAATTGTTTTAAAAGTTAATGAGTTAAAAGTGTTTAAATGATCAGCAATGGACAGTGAAGTGAAGGTGGCGAAATGACACCAGAAAGTGCTAGAAAAAGGAAGTTTCGGTTTCAGGTATGCCAAGAACAGATTAATTCAGCACCTGTCTGGAAACAGAGGAGGCTAGCACCGTATCGAAGCCTGCTGGGCAGTTACATTTCCAAATGAAAAAATGTAAAAGGTTTTTTACATTTTTATTCTAAAAATATCGACAAAAAACAACATTTTAGTCTAAGGAGAAATAGCCTACAATGTTGACACAGGGGAAGAAAAATAATCTGTAAGAAGGGGAAAAATATAAGTATGATCAACCCGAAGCAGATCTCGGTAAGAGTGAAAGTCAAAAGTGCAAAAATAGCTGATATCAAGAAGCTCATTCAGAAACATTTTCGAGTAACTTGGAGAAAAATCCAGTCATTGAGGTGGTATGAAAATGTGATCGAGAGCAGCAAGGAAAGCGAAAACAAAGAAATTGAAGATTGCTAGTGTTTTCCCGATCATGGGGAAGAAGAAGATAAACTATTAACTTGTTAATTGTACCTTGAAATTAAATAATCAATAAATAAACTTATTCTAAGGCCTTTTATTTTTCGTGTATTCTGATCTTTAAGTTTCAAAAACGGACAAAAGCCAATCTTAGTTTCAAAAGCGGCCATCTCAATTTTTAAAATGCTTTAGGGCTTAAAATTATTAACGTCATGCTATGAAACTTGCTGGAATTAGTCATGAGATAGCCGAGGACAGATTAAGAAAAGAAAAATAGACGAGAGTTTGAAGAATTTTCCGCTACAAAAAATTGGCTTTTCTGAAAAAAAAAAGTATTTTGGCGACTGGCCGTCTTTGATTCTGAGCTACTCAAATATATGTAGCTGTTACAACTGCTGATTATTGTACAATTAACAAATTTTGGCGTTTGCGCATGCGACGCGTACAACATAACCAATAATTTTGACAAATAAATGCAAGTGTCAAAAGTTTAACCACATTTTTACTAGTTCGTGTTGTAAATAATACTACAGTTTTTTAATTACACTTGACTGGTAAACGTTACCACACGTGATGTCATCCTATTTAATACTAGTTAATGTAGTAAAATTAACAAGGAATGTTGTTAAAACTACAACACATTTTTTTCCGTTCAGGATAAAATTTTTTTTACTGTATTTAATTTATCGTTTTGATGGAAACACGTTAAACTTAAAAAATTGTCGTCTATGCAATGTGCATTGTGACGACGTTTGTACTTCAGGTATTTCAAAGAGCCTCTTAAAATAATGCAAAACTCATGTTTTGTTAAAGCTTCTGGCTCCGTTGATAACACAAGCACACGATGCTCGCTCTTATCAAAGAAATCTCAGACAAATTTTTCACATTTTCTAAGAGAAATGAAAGAGAGAGGAAGAGTGAAAGACTTTCGGCACCGAATTTCATCTGCAGGGTTTTATGATTTTTATTTCAAGTTTTTTTTTTTTAAATTTGCAACTCTATTCGAGACGACTCGAAAGGAAAGGAAACAAAGATAACACCTGTCAGTTTTGGCGAAACAGGATATTTGTCAACCGGTATGCAATGATCCTTTGCACTTGCTAATTCCTTGTCAAAAGGATCAAATGAATTCCTGGAAAGGCATTACCGTTACTGATAAGATATAAGCGGTACAGGTGCGTTAAACAAAACAAAAAAAAAAAAATAGAGGCCCACCTTGTTTTACAGCCCCTACAATAAAATTTGTTAAACATTCGAAAAATGTGTCTCTTCGCTTCCCACGAATTAGATTTTCGATTGTAATTATCTAATCATCCTGATTGAAATGCTCTTAAGGAATTTATAAGGGAAACCAATAAATTTTAATTTTTTCGCATTGCTAACCAAGGAAGAAACCTTTTTCTTCCGATAATTGAACTATCTGTTAAAAATTCTATGCTATTTATCTTCTGAAAATACACCTAATAAAAAAAACCTTTTTTTTTTAGAAATTCTAAAAATGCAAACAAATTTTTAACGAAGAGATGAACTGATAATTGTATTAGTGAAACATCCCGTAAACTCAGGGTTATAAATAAGGGTAGTGGTCCTTGGTTGGTGGTTATTCGTAAAGTGTAAGCTCTGGGCATTGGTTGAATTGTTGAGTTTGAAGAAAAATTTACCACTTGTTGTTCGAAATGGATATTGTACTGAAAATCGCCGCGTTTATTTTACTGGGTGGAATTGCGTGGGCGGAAAATCAACCTCAACCTGCGACAATTCAAGATAACGTGGCCCAATATGTGGGAGGACCATCGTATAGTCCTCCAACTGCATATCAATATACCGAACCCAATTACGGTCCCATGCAAAATTACGATGGAAACTACTTAATGCCGTCGTATGCCACTAACGTTGAAGATGAATCAGCCCTTTCGTCGTATCAATATTTTGGTTCTGTCATTCCATACGCTAAGGTAAATTAATTTTTTAAAATACTAATTCTTCTCTAATAGCAACCTTGAAAAACGAACCCCATACGAAATATGACGCGAGAGATTTAAATTTTAGGGTAGATCTGACACTACAACTATAACACCTGAAATGATAATATTGGCAAAAATTTTGATTAAACTAATATCGATTTATTGGCACCCTGAACTTGCTAAGAGGGTACGTTTTTTTCCTGATAATTATTTTCAAGCAAGTTCGCATTCCTAACTTCGGAATTCAATCAAAAATTTGTTGAACTTAATAGGAAAATTCATTTTATTTCCAGTTGGCGTATCGTTTAATTACAAAAGTGAGTCTATTCCTATTGGGCGGTTCCCTCTTGCTGGTGATCGGAGGATTATTTACCACGGCTGTCTGCTCATTAACCCCATTATGCACCATACAATTCATGGGATATGGAATTAATAGGGAAACAATGCGGTCGTTTATGACTCCCGATAATTTAAGTGCCGCCTCCGCTTTTGTACAAGAAGCCATCGACAAATATCAAAAACTACAAACATCTACAAAACATAATTAAAACAAATTTTATCCAATGTACCACTTGTTATTAAAAATATAAACCATTTTAAGATAAAATATTTTCTAATTTTTTTTCCCTGATAATTCCAGGATTTAAGACCATTATTTATACGTATCCCAGTTTTTGTCCTACGAGAAGAAAAACTCAAATGTTGCCTCATTGTATTCGTGGCTTTAAATTGTCAGTTAGCTTTAAAGCTTATCTATTTTGAACGAGAACTTAGAACGTGTCATCCTACTTAGAATTCAAAAAGGAAACTTCTCAAACCCATAATCTATTTATAATGTATATAGTCGATTGTTGATAAGAAAAGGGTTATCTGGATTTAGTGACCGTGCTGATGTCTAACAATAAGCCAAATTTCCATTGTTGCTCTAGGACATGCACTATCGTTTGCGATCGATCAAACAATTTTGTGAAATTAACCACAATTTTTTTCATTTATTTTAGAAGACGATTTAAATAATCCTCATTAATTGTACTTTAATTTTATCATTAATTTCTAATCTCCTCTACCAGGTCACCATAATCCACTCATACAATTTTTTCTACAAACAAGTCTGATTGATTAAAAGTTTCCTTACGTTCATAGCGAAATATTAACATTAATCTATTTTGACAGAAAAAGGTGATAGATACTTTCAGACTTTAGATCCAAAGAAAGTTAATCAAAATTAGTAAAACTATTTTTCAAGAAAGAGATGTTAGCTCCCTCACATCAACTTATATACGATTTTTAGTAAAAAAAAATCATTTCTATTCCTCCTTATAGGACTTGAAAATCTTTCATACCAAATGTCATTTAAAACCATACAGCTATTTTAGGGGCATCCATTAATTGTGTGAGGCCGTTTGTACGATTTTTGAAATCCCAACCCCTCCCCTCTGGTAAGATGTCATGAGATTTGGCATATATCATTCCCCCAACCCGCAATCTAATGTGATATTTTTCAAAACAAAAAAAATACGTGATATTTGCGAAACCTTCCTTTTCCCCAAAGTAAGATTAGATGAGATTCGGCTCGACCCCATCGGCCCCTGAACGCCTCACGTAATTAATGAATGTTCTATTAAAAGAATAGATTAGTAGCTCTCCTACCGGATCTTTAGCAAAACTTCATTAAAATTCGTTCCGTTAAGTAATTGTTAAATATTGAAATTTTTGAAGTTGTACTTCTTTAGGCGCGTTATGAAAAAATGAAGATAGTGAAATTTTAAGATGCGCGCGCATTTTCAGCCAAAAATTAACAAAATGAAGTTAGTCGCAAAACCATTGGGTTTCCTGGAGCGCGTAATTTGAATTTTTGTTGTATTTATTTTCTAATTTATTTATTTTTATATTTAAATTAAAAATAATTATATATACAAATAACACATATTATTAATAAATAAGTTATGACTTTTCTCGAGTTTTGCAGTAGTTGTTATAATTACTTTTTGAAGTTTAATGCAGGCAGTACGCACTCCATAGGAGACAGTCTCTAAAGGCCGGGGCCAATAATAGAGACGAAGCTATATGATTTTTCACATACAAAAACTTGTCACTTGTCATACGAACAATAGTCACGAAAAATTCGCTATCAGATAATTTCTAATTTTATTTTTACATTTTCGAAGCACTGATTCGTTTTATTCTTTCGTTAATTTAATCAATGTTTTTAAGTGACGGTAACCAGCTATGATTACTAAGTGGTAAAAGTACTCGTATTGTGTAAAATATTCCAGTGAACACCAGTTATGTATCTTTTTGTGAACAAATTGGAAATTTCCCTTATCCTGTTATCAACATTGGAGAAGAAAATGAATATTTACTAGGTATATGGAGAAATGACATCGAGTGATCAAAAACGATTGCTAACATTGTCTTTACTAGGTAGGTAATAATATTTTTATACTTTTATATAATTTTTTTGATCCTTGAAAGTATATAGGCATTGTACAGGTTTCTTATGGGAAACAATTTCGATAGTTATCATACGTATAGTAGAATCCCGTTTTTACGTTTTATAAATTAACTACTTCAAAAAGTAATTAAGAGTAAACATAGTTATGGAGTAAAATTAATACAATGGGTACCATATATAATGTATTGTTTATAGAATCTTAGCACTTAATTATTTGGTAAAGTTTAAGGCAACTTTTCTTGACCACTAGTCATTATCTGGGAGGACGTATCGTTAATTGGTACTGATTTGTTATTTTAAAATAATTACTTAGTAGGGATTTTTTAAGAAATCTTTAAATATTTACATTCAAAAATATTTACAATTTAGCTATTGGACTATATTGTACTACGATTATATACTTTTGGCGTTAAGGTTTTATTAATATATACATATCACACATCTTTTTTTATGATATAAGAGTTGCAGAGATTTTTACATGCTTTTTGTAAGACTGATTGAATTTTTTTAATAAAAAAACTCATAAAATGATCAATTTGTCTTTGGAAAAATTAATACTTCCACAACACGTATAAATTTTAGGGGCGAATAACTGAGAAAGCATGATGTTTTAATCGTTTAAACTTAGAAAAAATTTTCTCGTCAAAAAGTACTAATATTTGTATGTAATGGCTATGCTGTTGTAATGGAAACCAACATATAAATATTAGTATCGACGAGAAAAATGTTTCTAAGTTAAAACGGTTAAAACATCATGCTTTCTCAGTTATTCGCCCCTAAAATTTATGCGTGTTGTGCAGGTATAAATTTTTCCAAAGACAAATTGATCATTTTATGTAAATATACCGATTTCATTTATATACATGTGTAGAAGAGAAAAAGAAGCATTAAAACACCTAGGCAACATATGCATACCTTTATCTATTCTATATCTATCGCAGTTATTCGCCCCGAATTTGATTGGTCTATTTAATTTTCTTATCAATTAAATTAACTTAGGTATTAAATCATATGTTCACATACATTTTTTAAAGTGAAACTTTTTTTATTTTCAATGTATACCTATTTAATTTTGGTTATTTTAAGAACGAGCGACAAATTTAGATTTATTTCGATTTAATATACAAAGATACTTATAATATTTTGATTAATAAGATTTTTTTAAGCATAATTATTTGTTCATAATGAAATATTAGATTTTTCAAAATTAGAATCTTTATTGTGAGAACCATTTCTCGCTATTATCAGTTAGGTAAATCGTTAATGTAAGCACAGGAAAACGAATAACGTCTATTTCACTTAAAATTTATCGAATATAATTGTTGATACTTCTAAATTTAATTTTTAATACTAGAATTACATTGAATCATACATGTACATGATATTAAAAATATTTTATTTTACAGATATCAGAACAGAAGACAGTAAACCGTCCAATTTACAACTAACCACGCTATTGTTTTAAAAAATTTAGAAGTGTGGAAATTGAAATGTTGCTCATAATATATGTAACTTGATTGATAAATATTATGTCTCACTATAATTTATAACTTCATCATGTTCTGATTTTAGATTGACCGTATGATAAACAGTGGAAAATTAAAGAAAACTTTTCGCAAAAGTTTCAATAGTAAAGAAAATTATTGACGATGGTTCCATGGTTAATGATTACCTATAACTTTCATCAGATTGCATTAATTCGACTATAAGTACAAATTACTGAATGAAGTTGCGGAATAAGATATATGAGTTTTAAAAAGACTTTAACTTCAGAAGATGCCATTTGGTTACAGAAGAATTTTGACTTTTGTGCAGGAAGTGAAATTTTCATAAATGAACGAGTTTGGATATCCCGGTGGTTATACTTTTTCCATTTTAACTTGTAACATATAATATTGCATGTATAGAGTAAGGATAATTTGAAATTTTATATTAAATTTTCTATGCATCCTTATGATCCTTATATTTGAGTTGACAAAAACTCATAAACCAGTACAAGAGCATATAAAATTAAACACAATATTCAGTAGAATGAGTTTTCTAATGTGGTAACGTTAACTTTATAGATCTTTGCATAATTAACTTAAAAAAATAAATATATTAGGTTTTATAAAGACCACTAATTAATACCACATTTTTTTCCAAAAAGTTACTTATTTATGGTTTTTGAAAAAAAGCAATAGATTTATTGTATCCTAATTATTACATTGTAATATATATATTTTTTTGTTATTTAAGGTCATTTAAACTAATATGGACGTTCGGTGGATTTGAAAACTCCATAGATAAAAATCCTGGACTTCCATTAAAATTTGACCCTATGATCACGTAATAATCAAATGTAACAACAACAATTATTGTGATTTTTGTGTAGTGACATATAAAATGATTATAATAAAATAATGTAAATACAAATATTGTTTATTGTTTCCATTTTTTATTCTTGGTTTCAGATCTTACATTAAGATATAAAAAATATAAAAAAGACCGCCTTGGATTAATATCATTAAAATTATTTAAAGTTATCATAGATTAACACCACAACCATAGAGCTATACTTTTGTTTTCTTACTAGTTAAAACGGTCTAGAAAATAAAGTCACTAGAAATATGATAGAAAATGTGGCCGGCCGCCATTTTCGCCCCGGATTTTTGTATTGAGTGTAAACCCCCTGGTTTAATGATGAAAATGACGTCTGCATTGCGGCGCGGTTTCAGAAGCCTTTATAGCGTTCTATTTTATCATCACAAATTATCAAGATGAAGTTGCCCGCAAAACGGCTCGGTATTTTTAACTAGACGCGCGTAATTTGAATTTTTGTTGTAATTATTTTCTTATTTTCTTATTTATTTATTTTTATATTTAAATTAAAAATAATTATATATACAAATGACACATATTATTAATAAATAAGTTATTACTTTTCTCGAATTTTGCAGTCACTGTTATAATATTTGAAATTTAATGATGAAAATGACGACTGCATTCCATGCATATTCTTAGTTACCACAAAATCTGGGATTCTGAAATGATTCAACCATCTTAGAATAATAATTTAGTAACACAAGATATGAATAAGATTAAGACCTTTACTTTGACAAGTAGCTACTTACTTTATTTCGCAATTTCTATGAAGCTTCGTTTTCATGACATGCATGAATTGTTAACCAGAAAAATGATCCTGACAAATTTTATAAACGTCTTGCAGCTCTTTTTGGATATTATTTATTGATACAAATTAAAATATTATTCTCTTAATTTTATTTTTAATAATTATATCTTTAAATATATATATTATTATTATTAAATATTAAATTACAGTTTTTTAAAATTGAATATTTAAATAAAATTAATAAAAACTAATTTTTAATGATACCAAAGAAGTTTAACTTCTCACGCGCGTACATAAGTACACGCAACCACTTTTTTAAGTTTATTATTTTAATACGTTTATTTCTAATTAATATTTTCGAAATGAACAATGAAAAAATCAAATATTTTAAACAATTTCATTATTAATTTTATCGGGTGTTAAATTGAAATTCATATTTATTTAATTATTTATTTTTCAGTAAAAATTATAATTTTTTTTAATTAAAGCTTTGTAGAGATTTCTTTTGTTATTGTGTAAAATTTTTTAGAATTTCTTGAGGAAAATGCTTTAAAATTCTATTTCACGAACTTTACCGAAACTTTTTAAATGTATGGTTCCTATAGGATATAATTGTTTTGCCATCCCAAGGGAACCATGCATTATTCTAGCCTTAAAAGTAAGCTATATCATTCTCCCCCAAAATACCACATTGCAATAATTATATCAACCTTTAACTTTGTGGTAAACAAAAAACATATCTATCCCACAAGAATAGTACATCTCTCCTGAGTAAAAAGTAGATAAAATCTTCTTAAGAAAAATGAGTTACGACTGTATTTCGTGGATTTTAATAAAACTGTCTTTAAATACACGGTTCTTATAGAATACATACTTGTTTTACTATCACATGGGAACCGTTTATTATTCCGATATGAGAAGTAATCTTTATCATTTTCTGACTCTAAACTACCACATTGCAAAAAAGGGAGTTAATCTTTTGCTCTGTAAAAAAAACAAAAAAAATATCTATCCCACGGGAACCGTACATTTTTTCTGGATATAAAGTATACTATATGTTAAACTGGATTATAATCTTTATTTATGCCAAATTTCATCCAGATCCATTAAGTACTTTTTGAGTGAAAGAGCAACAAACATCCATATCCACCTATTAGCGCAGTCGCCAGAGCAGCAGTTCTCTCTACTTCATGCGTCAAGTGGTTCGGGTTCGATTTCCGTTAAATCATAGACTTAAGATCCTAGAATTAAGATTAAAATTGACCAACAGATATTTTCTGTGTTTAGATAGTCGTGATATGACCTTAGCTGTTAAAGCGACTTAAAACACCAAAAAAAAAAAAACATCCATACATCCAAACTTTCACGTTTATTATAATATAAGTAAGAAGTAAGATAATATTTTAACATCTTCCTAATATAAGTTCAATCAATACATTTATGGAGTTTTTAAAAACAACAATTAATAAAAATAACACTTAATAATTTAATAACATTTTAATGAAGAAAATTTCTTTGTTTTCATATGAATATTTTATTACTTGTATTCGAAGCAAAAGGTTTCCGAGTCCACCAAACATAGATTGATCGAAATGAAAATATTTAGGTGGGAAAAAGTCAAAGAACTTCCAAAAATTTTTTAGTTGAAATCGTTAGAATTTGATATTTTGTTCCTATGAGTTAAATAAATTAACAATAACGATAAGAAAATGTAATTAGGTATAAGCGGTAAGGGAAAAATGGGCTCATTAATTTTTAAGGTAATTTGTACTTGAAAACGTCTGAATTTGAAATTAAATTATATTTAATCGATACTGTGCCATGAATTGTAATATTTTTTCTTTTCGTTAGTTCGATAAAAATACGATGATTTGATGTTTTGCAAGCATTAATATAGGTATATAAATACAGACACAGTATTTAGAGCGTTCGGTTTTAAAGACAGGTAGGATAATGTATTATAATATTCATTAAAATTTAAAGGTACCATATTGCATTCTTCTATTTTCCTGGTAAAAGTAAAAACTACTGTTGGCAATTATATTACAGTCTAAAAAATTCTTATCCTATAACTTAACTGGTCATTTGTATTTTAAATACATGTAATGGAATTCAAACCCTGCAATATGCATACATATGTATATCCTTGGAACTCTTAACATCCACTTTGTCACAATACATATAATTAGCTGTGGTGATGTCATTGAAAAAGCAATTTAATTTTTATAAAATCTAATTTATTCTCTTTTATAATGATAGATTTGTGAAAAAATTTACTAAGGTTTGTCTTTTACAGGAATTTATTTTTGAAGAGTTAAAAGTAAAAATGTTCAATGTTTTCAATTATATGGAAATGGCGGTTACTGAAAAATTATAAAAAAAAATGTCATTAAAAGCATCTCCATAAATCAATAATTTTTCTGCAATCTCCTGCATCTTTTTGACGGTCTGTCTAAACCAGTGGTTCCCAAACTTTTTAGCCCACGACATAGTAAAAGAAATCAAAAAATTTCGCGACACACCTGTTATGACACCTCTGTATAAATTTCTTAGAAATGACGAAAAAATATAATCAGAAATCAAATTTATTTTTCAAAATAATGAGAGATAGAGGAATAATGTTTACACGATACGATAGTATTGATGTGGTTGTATCTGACGATGCAACTAATTTTTAAAATAGAATATACAGATCTAGGATCTAGAACTACTATCCGGTAGATACAAATTTTACTCAAATAAATGTAACATCCAAAAACCCTAGGAAATATAAATATTTTTTAAAAATCTTGCGACACACATTAGAATTTCTCGCGACACACAGTTTGGGAATCACTGGTCTAAACTCCCACTACCCCGTCACATTTCGTCAATTATTGACTCGAGAAAGAAAAATCGAAATGTGCCCTGGGACACATAGTGGAAGTGAAACTTCATCGGTCAAGTGGAAAAACAAATTGTAACAAAATTTTTAACTTGAAGTTTTACGGGCAGGTTTTCAAATTGGGCAACTGGGCAACACGGTAATCACCGTGTACATATTTTACATTTACACGGTGGGATTTCAAACCGTATAATGTAATCAGATCCTTTGTTTTGTGGTGACTAGAAATTAGAACTTGCAGTGATTGCCTCTCGCAGCTGCCCTGACGGAACAACATTATAAAGCTTAAGCAATTCAATATGTTCGGGGCCAGTGCTGGCCACTGTTATTGTAAATATGTAATAAATAAATATGTAAATATGTAAATAAATGTGGGTAACCACTCCCACCTTACAGTTCCTTAAGTTGCTTTAACATATAATCATGAATTTCTTAAATACAATATTTCTGTAAGTTATAAATCTTAGATATCTTATTATATTAGATGATATTACATAAATCTAAAATCTAGAGAGTCAACGGAGATCAAACCCAGTACCTGTACCATTGGCGCATGGAGCGGAGAACAATTACTGCTCAAACGCTACGCCATGAAGTGAACTACCTATGAAAATTATTATCTCTACAATTTTGTTTCCATCAACTTTTAATTAACTTAAGTTGTGCTATTTTTAGTAATTAGCACCGTGCATCCAATTGTTGTAAACGCCGTTTGCTCAAGACTAGGGATTCACTACCTGACTTGATAAGCTACTTAAATTTGTCTGAAAATCAAGCCAAACATTAACATTTAAATAGAAAGTTGAGTCAAACATTGCATTTGTAAATAACCTCCCTTTAAAGTTAGAATGATAAGCTTAATTCATTGTCCAAAATGTCCAACTACTTGACCTGATGAATAGCTACTTGAAGCGGTCTTCTTATGATTACTAACAAATTGTTGATGTTAAAGAATTGTGAGTTGCGATTTCAAAAGCTAGAAAATTTAAGCTACCATTTTTTTTTATTTTTTTGGTTTTATTTTACTCTCTTTTGTCTTTTGAAAATAATTCATGAAATAAAAATGTGTGAACTGCAAAACTAAAATACCGATAATCATACACCGACGTATTGTTGGTTGCCTATGCTTAAGCTAATAAAAAAATATTTATGCTTTGGATAAACATTATATTAACCAATTTATCAATATGTATTAAACTTTCAAGGTTATAAAGGTAGGGATCAACATGCAAATATTCCGCCCCCGGACTTTTCAAAATTTTTCTGCCTGCCTACCCCTACAATTGTATACGCTAATTCATAATCATATTAATTTCAATGTTTTTAACAATGAATTATTATAATTTTATGGTTCTACCTATTTGAAATGTAGACCTCAAAGCTGCCCTTGAAACTTACTATTCTAGACTCCTCAGCTTACTGGTAAATTTACTGAGCATAAGCTACACAATAAAATAAATTAATGGCATACTTTTTACTTTCTTTTACTACTATATAGATAATTAAAAAAGTATTGCAATTGGGTCGAATTTTCGAATTCGAGCTTTCACCGGAAATACATGTTTTGAGGTCCCCTGAGTCCATAAAAGTGGTTTTTAGAAACATGTCTGTGTGTGTGTGTGGTGTGTGGTGTGTGTCTGTGTGTGACAGCCATATCGTATCGAAAGCTTACCCGAATTCCACCAAACTTGGAATCTGGTCTCTATATTATACCTAGTTGTTTTTTAGAAGTTTTTTTCGAAAACGGCTTCAACGATTTTCTTTAAATTTTCTATAGTTCTTTGACTAAACAACGACTACAACTTTTTTTTGATACTTGTTCCTGGGAAAATTTGAATAAGGACGGTTGTGGAGTGAAGGTTGGGAATTCATATAGGTATGTTATATATGTACCTACAATGCACGTCATATAGATTGTATGCATATAGTTTTGTTTATATGTGTTACCGACCAAACCCGATTTCAGGACAAACTAGTTTTGCCTAGGCTAAATGTATTTGTAAAAGTAGAGTCGAAAGTAGTAGTTTAAGAGCTAGCAACGTTTTCGAGAGAATTTTAGGTCGGCCAGTTTTTATATACTTATGTTATCTCTCGCACTATTCCGGACATCATACGGGCTGTCTGGCTGTCGGGAGGGGTTGCGTTTATTAGTGCGCATCGCACCTATGACAGGTAAAATATTGAAATTTTCAGAAAAAAGAAAAAGTTTCAGATGAAATTTGTAGGAAATAACATTTTACATAAAAAAATGTCCAGTGACTAATTTTCGTAAAGTGGCTAGTTTGCCCGCTACAAGCTTGGAAAGGCTGGCTCGACGTGACGTCATTTGAGTGGCCGACCGTTCAGAGATACAGCCGTTTTAGCGACATGTATACAATGAGTTTTACAAGCTTGTAGCGGGCAAACTAGCAACTTTACAAAAATTATTCACTGGACTTTTTTATGTAAAATCTTATTTTCTACAAATTTAATCTGAAACTTTTTCTTTTTTCTGAAAACTTCAATATTTTATCTGTCATAGGAATATGAATAAAGACGGTATTTTTACATAATTTGTTTGGGGGTGCTGCAGTACCGCAGTGCATATGGACGAGCTACCATTGACCAACAGCGAGTTTTATAAATGAAAGTAAAAGAAAGTACTGTGACGCCTCGCAGCAGATATTTTTTAAAAACGATTCCATTACTTTTTAGTGTTAATTTTAGATTATTATTAGTGACCAATCATTAGCTATTGTTATTAGTCTAAGTGTTATTGAAAGCATTGTTAGTTCAAGATTATCGATCACTAATATTATCAACATAAACCATTTTAAACAAAACAATGAGCCTAATTTATTTTTTAAGTTGAACCTTAAAAACTAAATTTCAATTATGGTGGAAGTAGGTGGTTAAGTAGGTGAAAAAGACTACACCTATAATTATTTTAACGTTCTGTCAATCGTACATAAGCTCAATTAGCTTCTAATTTTCATACTCCCTATCGTACACCAAGGTTATTATCGTACACAGCTTGTACCAATGCATAATTTATATTGTTGTCGATCAGTGACTATGGTTACAATAAATATACCTACATATCTTAAGGCATATGCTTGCAGTTATTACTTTTAAAAACGATATCAACTTTAAATACACATACAACTATGCGTTTTAAAAATTCATTCGATATGAACCTATAAATTTTCCTCGTTAAATATTCTCTCAGCACTTGAAAGTTGTTCCGTTTTCAAGACATTTGGTTATTTCATGTTTCTTATCCTTAGTCGTCAACAAACTGGGACAGTGTATAGATTCGGTTGCAATTGTGCAACAAAAGTATTCAATGTTTCTTTCCTTAATTAATATATTTCTTTTTAATTTTGGAATTTGCAGCGGAACAGTTGGAAATAAAAATATGGCGCCTATCATAGATTTATATTATTTGAATATAAGTCCACCATGTCGTGCTGTGTTACTAACAGCCAAAGCGGTTGGAATTAAATTAAATTTAAAGCCAATCAATATTATGGAAGGTGAACAATTAAAACCGGAATTTGTAGAAGTAAAATTAACGCGATAAAATTGAATTTATCATTTTAAATTGTTGTATGGTTTTTGGTTTTAGTTAAATCCTCAACATACGCTACCAACAATGAATGACAACGGTTTAGTTGTGTGGGAAAGGTGTTATTATATTTTCTTGGTTAAAATTTTTGTAAACTATTAACATATTATTTTACAGTCGTCCTATTATGACATATTTAGTGGATATGTATGCTGCCAATGACTCGTTATATCCTAAGGATTCAGCGCAACGTGTTGTGGTGGATCAACGTTTATATTTCGATATGGGAACATTATTTTTACGTCTTTATGAATATTTTGTAAGTCATTAGGTAGAAAATTTGATTAATCATTCATAGGTGTTCAATTAAATTTTCATTATACGATAAGGAAAGAAATCATTAGAACTCATCAAATGTTTTTGTAATTATCAACCATAAACGGCATCAAAATGGGTTTTATGTAGGGGAGAGTTGGATAATATCGCGCCCCTAATTACTTAGACATATAATTAAGACATAGTTTGATGCACAGATTAAAAAAAAAGTTAGGTAGTAGAGAATTTGTTTCGCAACACATACAGCGTGACAAAATATTTAAAAAATTAAACAGAAATTAGTTATTTTGATATTTAAAAAAAATGGAAGAGCGTGGTATTATCAGACAGATCTGATAGTATCGTGCGTATGTTTGATAAAACCGTGCCTGTAATAATATCGTGGACTTCTTGGAGTAACCTTGGAATTAATTTTTAAAAAATTAAGTTTAACCAAATCCAGATAATTCTTCTATAACTTGAGATGTTACTTTAGAACAAGATACATCAACTCTAAAACATATAACAAAATAATGACAGAAACTTAGATTCGTTAACCCAACAATAGTTATATTCTACATTTATTATTTTATCAATATCTAGATATTAAAATTAGCAAATCTTTGAATGAAGTTAAATATGGTACGTCTCAGTTGTATCTATGACCAGCATTATTATGAGACTAGTTGCACTAATCAATGCAAAAATCGCATAGGAAATTTTGTGCGCGGAATTGACAAACTCGATCATGTCATTTTATAACCTCAAAAAAATACAGTCAAATTAATCGTGTATTCAAATCCATTTGGGTATTAATTCTACAATATGTACGTATTAAAATTGAAGGAAACAATATGTTACAATATAAATACAGAATAACTTTACTCATGTCTAAAATACCCGTCAAATTATAAAAAACGACAGTAAAACCTTAGACGATGTGATATTTTTCTGTCGCTGCTCGGAGCATACTAGTTGTGCACCCGGGGAGGGATAAGCGCTTTGGGCTTTGATTTTTAAGTGCTGGATAACACTAGAAGTGTTTAGTTTTCACAATACGTCGATGCGCGGAATTATCAGACGCGCGGTATTATCCGACTCTCCCCTACTCAAATTCATTGAACGTTACCTATACCAATAATAAGACTGAAGATTTTTGCTACTCGATTACCTATATAATAAAAACGTTCCATCTCACCTGCGCGAGTGAACGAAAAACGGAATCATTTTTCCCAGCTGAGATTTTTATCTAATCTAAAAAATTTAAAGTGTTTTATTGAATACTCTTTATGGCCTACATTTTCATATGTTTAATACAAAAAAATAAATGCCATTTACATTGTACTTTTCCCCAAAAAACAGGGTAATAACAGGGTTTGACCAGGGTAAACTTGAAAATAGCTGAGCCGATTTCAATGGAATTTTTACAAAATGTTATTAAATATTGTAACTTACATTATAGGCTACTTTTTATTTTGAATAGTTTTCCCTTTCTGTCTGTTTGTTCTTGGCAAACTTGAAAACGGCTGGTCCGATTGAGACGAGATTTCAAATACAAGTAGTTAACATTACCAAAAGTGATATAAAATACTTTTTTTTTTTTTAAATTTTAATTTTCTGATCAAAAAAATATAAACTATTAAAAACTATAAAAGCTGCGCAACGAAAAACATACATCGGCAGGCAGCTGTGACACAATGTATATATACCATTTCATATCGTAAAGACGACATGATTTTAAGCTTTGTAATTTTCCTATTCTTATAATTTAATGTTAGCAAATTGGAAAATTATAACGATGATAGAAGTAAAGCGATAGGTTAAATTCCTAGAAACCATAAATCCGTTGTGAATTTACGGGTCGTTAATATATTATTAATCGTTCGGCTGAGTAAACGTTCGAATTGTCGAGGGAGGAGAAGGAATTCTCTGCAGTACATAGGATTCCATTCATTCAAAATAAATATCTTAGTTCCAAAATGACACCCGTAAGAATAAATAACAAAAACAAACAGTTCGACTTAAGTGATCCCGATTAGGAGTTTGACTAAGAGAGATGAAGCCGTTAGGCAGAGCCCGCAGAACAAGAAGAAATTCAGCCAAACTTATTTTTCAAGAGAAAATAGCAACTTAGATGTAACCATCGCGTTGTTTTTTTACCAAAAAACTAAATTCTTAATTTTCAATTTATTTTATCAAGATCTATAAGAATTCGTTGTCTAATCTTGGACCCCGGGAAATAGCAAACTTGCCGAAAAGACATAATGGCCTTAATACTATATCCTAGAATTATGAATCTAAGGCAACTAAACCTAATACCTCAGATCTTAAGATAACACATTAAATATTATTTATCCTAAAAAATGTACACTTTCTAAAGGATAGCTACTAATCCATTCTACTAAAATTAATAAATTATTTCATATGACATTTGATGTGAAAGGTTCTCAAGGCTTAAAATTTTCTTATTATTTTACAATATTCAAAAAAACGTAGAGATCCTACCAATAAGATAGCTTATATATATTCCTGGAAAAAAAGTTTAACGGATTTTCATGAACTTTTTAAGAAACAAAGGTCTAGAAATATCTAATTACCTTTTTTTGTAAAAATAGCTGAATTTCTTATTTTGGGTAAAATTTTCTATTATTCAATCAGATTAATTTAGATACGCTCAGCAAAGCGGGCGGGTATCAGCTAGTTTTTTTTGTTTTTTTTTAATAAAATTTGCCGATTTTTCTTTAAAATCTATGACAAAATATGTAAAGAAGGCATTTTTATATAATAATTCTGTTTTAGTCACCTGTAATGTTCAAAAACGAGGCTCCCGATGAAAATAAGAAAGTTCGAGTTAACGAGGCTCTTAAATACCTAGACATTTTTTTGGAGACGAACGATTGGGTCGCAGGATTTGGAATGACTGTGGCAGATATCGCGATAGTTGTTTCGGTATCAACGGCTGAAGTAAGTCAATATAATCAAATGAAAATGAAATTAGATAAAACTCATTTTAAACAACAGGTAATTGGATTTGATATTTCCGAGTTCAACAATGTCAATGAATGGTATGAACGTGCTAAGAAAGCAATGGCCGAGTTTGACTATGAGGAAATAAACCAAAACGCAGCCAACACTTTTGGGGGGTTCTGGAGAAGTAAACTCCCATAAATCATTTTCTATCACTAACATTATTTTATATAAGGTTCGTTCCATTTAACGACAAAACACGGCAAAATTGCAATAGTATTTGGTCTCGAGCCGGTATCGTTTAAAAACGCCCAAAACTAATCTAAGGGTAGCGACGCGTCACAAAGTATGAGCATTAATTTTTTAAACCGTCACATTAGCATAATATAAAAAATGTTAACTGGAACGAGCTTAAATTCAACCTGTAGTTTCAATAGATTTAAATAAAGAAATTTCAACCTGTTAACATATCCATTGTAAATTACCCGATATAACGTTAACCCTTCTTGTTTGTACTCTAATCAGGGCATGTTAATCAAGCCGGAAGCTTTTCCAAGAACATAGCGACAAAATCAAACTTCCAAAAATGAAAATGAAAAAAAAAAACAAAGCTTGTGGTGGCGTTGAAACACGATAATAATAATTTAAATACGATTAGCCTACATTGTAATGAGCATTTATGAGTGTTGTGAATTGTTGTCATGACTACATTTTTACAATTGCTCGTTCATACAATGCCGCGAAGAAATGATAGATAATACAAGTGCTGGCCGAAACATGTCACGAAAATCAAATTGAATTAAGTCGACGATTTCGAGATTATAATAACGGCTTGTTCGATAATACACCTAACATTTGTACGACTACCACAAAAATAACAACTTAATCAGATAAGATACGTTGAGGTGAGCGTTTTTTAATCAATTTTAGTCGGTGTGAATTGATTTTACTTATCGAGTCGTTATTATTAAATGAAAGTTTAATAAAAAAGTTCCAAGTTAATTAAATATTTGCTTACACTGGGTCAGTGTATTAAAACAATTAGTGTCGTCACACAAAAGTAAGTTTCGTTTAAATTTTTTGTGAATAGATTTTGTAAAGTTTTTTGTTTTTAACTTTACAACAATTGCAATATTTGCTACAATACAGTTTAATAACCACAAAAGCGCTCTTATTACTTTCTTTTACTACTATATAGATAGTAAAGGAAGTATTGTAATCGGGTCGAATTTTCGAATTCAAGCTTTCAAGTTCAAAAAAATGGTTTTTAGAAACATGTATGTGTGTGTGTGTGTCTGTGTGTGACAGCCATACCGTATCGAAAACTTTACCCGAATTTCACCAAACTTAAAAATTTGCCTTCATATTATGTCTAGTTATGCCGCGAAACTTTTGGTTGAAAGCTCCACTTTATTTTAGAAGTTTTTGAGCTTTATCAATTTTTTTCGAAAAGGGCTCCAATGATTTTCTCTAAACTTTCTATAGTTCTTAGACTCATTAGTGGCTACAACTTTTATTTGAAACTTTTTCCTGGAAAAATTCGAATAAGGGCGGTTCTGGGGTGAAGGTTGGAAATTCGTATATACATATAGTTTCTATGCATATAGTTGTTTATATGTATAGTTATAAAGTGCTTATATTTCAAATATTTTATACCAACAGCGAGTTTCATAATTGAAAGTAAAAGAAAGTACTGTGATGCCTCGCACCAGATATTTAAATATATATGGAGGGTCAAAAAGGCATTTGAATTTATACTGAAGAAGAATAATTTTTTTTAACAGAAAATTATTTAGGGTAGAGTTATGAAGTTATGAAGAGCGTGGTATTATCAGACAGATTTGATAATATCGTGCGTATGTTTAATAAAACCGTGTCCGTAATAATATCGTGGACTTCTTGGAGTAACCTTGGAATTAATTTTTAAAAAATTAAGTTTAACCAAATCCAGATAATTCTTCTATAACTTGAGATGTTATTTTAGAACAAGAGACTCTAAAACATATAACAAAATAATGATAGAAACTTATAATCGTTAATTCAACAAAAGTTATGTCTTACATTTATTATTTCATTAATGTCTAGGTATTAAAATTAGCAAATCTTTGAATGAAGTTAAAACTGGTACGTCTCAGTTATATCTATAACCAGCCTTATTATGAGACTAGTTGCAATAATCAATATGCAAAAATCGCATAGGAAATTTTGTGCGCGGAATTGACAAACTCGATCATTTCATTTTATAACTTCAAAATAATACAGTCAAATTAATCGTATATTCAAATCCATTTGGGCATTAATTCGACAATATGTACGCATTAAAATAGAAGGAAATATTATGTTACAATATAAATACAGAATAACTTTACTCATGTCTAAAATACCCGTCAAATTATAAGAAACGACAGTAAAACCTTAGACGATGTGATATTATTCTGTCGCTGCTCGGAACATACTGGTCGTGCACGCGGGGAGGGGTAAACGCTTTGGGCTTTGATTTTTAAGTGCTGGATAACACTAGAAGTGTTTAGTTCTTACAATACGTTGATGCTCGGAATTATCAGACGCGCGGTATTATCCAACTCTCCCCTACATACAAAATTATTATAATTGCAAGATACATATAGTTACGTGATTCAATTTTTTATTAATCTAAAGTAAAGAAGCGGAAGAAATTGGTTCATGTATAATTGAACCATTACCAGTTTAACATTTAAGGAGATCTATTTATATAAGTAATAGACTTTTTAAGCTGCTTAGATTTTCCTGTTTGAATCTAGTTTAGAGGGTAATTTTCCCCGGATTATTTTTGTTCCCGGAAAACGGGAAATTTAAAAATGATTTTTACTGGAAACCCCGGGAAAATTAAAAAATATTACATTTGAGATGGAAATTGTAAAAGTTATAGGGAAATAAATGTTATATATAAATAACTTTAACTCCAAAATAAAGTAAAGACAGTAAAATATAATAGGTTTGTTCCACTTGTCCATTTGATGATGTTGAAACACGTTTATCGAATGACAAAAAGTAAGATACATTAACCAAGAGACAAGAGTGAGTGAAAATCATGAAGCAAGGGCTCACCCTAATTTAAAACTAGTTTTGCGGTGTTTAAACACCTCCAAAACAGTGTTTGGGCGAGCTATTGTCATTGTCAAAAATGTACGTTCATAGCTTGGCTCTCGGCCTGGTGCGGCCAAACGGATGAGGGCTAGGACGTTTCTTCACTCACTCTTGTCTCTTGGTCAGTGTGCCTTGCTCTTTGTTGTACGTGGACGTGTTTTGCTTCAACGTCTGGAACAAACCTATAATATACCTAATCAATCAAATATAACATAAACATAATTATTTTCATTTACTTGTTTAGAAAATAACATTTTAGAAACGAGAGGCAATTAAGAAAAAAAGTCGTTTAAAAATGATATTCTCATGAAACAAAATTTGGATGAGACAGAAGGTTTGTTCCAATCATCCAACTATGGCGATCACAAACACCACCAACAGACAAAGAGGAAGACAACATTGCCCAAGAGACAAGAGTGAGTGAAAAAATGTTTCAATTTTAAACAACTCGACCGCATTAGACCGAAAGTCGACCCATGTCCGTATATTATCGTGACAAGCGCTTACATCGACAGTGTTTTGTCAGTGTTTAAGCACTGGTTAACCGGTTTGTAACTCAAGCGAACTTGTCACTTTATGTTCTTTACTCCCTCTTGTCTCTCAGTCAATGTTGTCTTGCTCTTTGTCTATTGGTCAATGTTTGAACATTACCAGAAGGACAATTGGAACAAACCTAGAAGAATACATTTTTATACCGAAGCAGGACGTTTTGGCGCCACTGAACCACTGATGTTTTAAATGGGAAACCAAAAGTTGATACAAAAACCACCCCCGCAAAGTCTTAGGACCACGGTAGAGTGGAACGAAACCCCCCGTGAGAAAATGTCCTACGTCAAAACGTGCCGCGCCAAAACGGCGGCGCCAAAATGTCACGTACTGATAATATACCCCCACGTATAATATGGGATGTATAGTCATTAAAGCATCCAATTTCTTTTGCAGATTTGTAGTAATATTTCAGCATTTATATAATGGCATTTTATAATTTTTCCACGTAACATAAATAATCAATTTTTGTTAAACTATTTTTTCATTTATAAAGGGATGAATGTTAATTTTATAAGTGCATTAGTATGTTGATTATGAAATGTTATATTTTTACGACTATTACAGTAAACTAAACCAAGATTTTGGTGTCGGTATCGCAATCGGAATGAATAATAATTTTTTTTCGGGAAATGTTTCTTTTTCCCCGGGAAATGGGAATTAAAAATTGAAAAATTTCCCAAGTAATTCCCGGGAATAACCCTCTAGCTCTAGTGAAACTTATTAGATATCTTTAAAATAGCTTCGACAGAAAATTGCCAAAAAGATGACACCACAGATTCTGAACCCCTATGTACTTGTATCATTTTTAAACAATATTACGATATCTTAATTCGAAATAAGATCAATTCAAATCTATAAGTCTCTTAGAATAAAAGTAGCGTACAATCAACTACCGTTGGTAGTTTTATTAGGATCATTATTTACAAGTGATAAAAATAATTTTTTAATAAAAATTACAAAAAATCAACAATTATTTGTTATAAACTGAAGTCCGTAGAAAGCTTTATTTTGCTAGTACCTCCAGACTAAAACTGTAAAATTGGTAGCCATTTCCATGAAAATACTCGATTGTATAATATACAAGGCTATGGTACAACTGAGCAAATTTTGTTTGGGATTAACAATCCATTTTCCCTAAGAGGTCTTAATTAGCGTCCCTTAAGTTTTAGAATATTATAATAAAAATACCATAAATACTTAAGCCTAATTGAAAGCCAATTGAAAACTCTTACCTTATGTGGTCTTCGATGTTCAACATTCGAACAGCTCTCAAACGAAATCACACAAAGTCCCTCATAAATACCTAGAACAGTTAAAATAATTACAATATGCTAACCACAAAAAAGGAAATTGGAAAATAAAAATGAAATTATACCAACCATTGTAGAAGTGGCTTCACATCTTACATGTTTTATCACTTTTATCACAAATATCACATTTACACAAACTAACACTAATTTAATATGTTAACACTTATAAATTTCTTTAGGAACGCTTCTTTATATTGTCAACCGTTGAAAACTTTCAAACGTCCCAAACAATGTCAAAAACAAAAGTCTATCAAAATGCATATACTTAATATGTGCATAAATTATTCTGCGCATCTCATCTACCTCCAATCATCCTATGACAATTTCATAAACAATCAAATTCAAATTCAAAAATAGCTAACATTATACTGAAATAAAACAAATAATATGGATAATTAAGAAAGTGTTGAAAGTAATGCACCTTTCAAGACTATTAATAGGTCAGTCAAAATCGACATAAAAATAGCTGAATTCGGAAAACATGGTGTATTTCTGATTTTTGAAAATGTTGTTTGGAACCAATAGAGCTATGGATTCTCAAGTTTGCAACTCTTAAAAAGTTGTGGAAAAAGTTTTATAGAGGAAAAACCGTGAAATTTTTGAACTTATTTCAGATTCTGCTGGGTAGCTCCTAATCCATGCATTTTTATTCAAAAGCTATTCTGTACGTTTTTTAAGAGCATTAAATTTGTTACAAATTAAGGCCAACCGGATGGCCAACGGCTCTGCACCTCAATGGGTTACCGAGGTACAGCACTTTAAAAATAGGCCAGTTTGTTCACAAATTGAAAATTTTAGACCTTTTTTGGACCGAAGTTGTGTCCAAACCATTGATCCTACAAGCAGAACTTATTGAATATAATTTGTAGCTAATTTAATTAGTTTTAAATTAAGTGCAGAGCGGGGTCTGTAAGCCTCGTAGTTCTCTCAAAATCTTTGAAAAAAAAACATAATAAGTAAAATCGCATTTTCCAAGAAATGTACCTAAACACTTTTTTGTTGCATGAAGTGATTTTTAAACATGTATGACCTCGGCTGGGCTCATCCACATTGCCAATCGGCAAGCTCCTTCCCCCGCAGAGTTCCTAAAACGCCCTCTTGTAAATGCTAGAAGGGGTGTTGAGAGGTGGCTGCACTAGCCTGAAAGCAGGGCTTAGATGTTTTGCGATGTGTGCTACCTGCTCTGGGGAAATGTGCAAAACTGCAATGAAGAGAACAACGGTGACGAGCCTCAAGAAAACCTTGACGATCCACCAATACTGAAGTACCCACAAAAATGCGACTTGACCTTATATGGGTTCTCTAAAATTGTGAGGGAACTACGAGACTTAAAGGCCCCGCTTTGCACTTTATTTAAAGCTAATTAAATTGTCCACAAATTATAATCAATAAGTTCTGCTCGTGGGAACAATGGTTTCGACGCAAATTCGATCCAAAAAAAATCAAAAACTAAAATTTTCAATTTTCGAAAAAACTGGCCTATTTTTTGATAGTTGCAAACTTGATAATCTATAGCTCTAATGGGTCCAAACAACATCCTCAAAAATCAGAAATACATCATGTTTTGCGAATTAAGCTATTTTTTATATCGATTTTGACTGGCCTATAAATAATCTATCTACACAAAGTTGAAGGTGTCATTGATTGGTTCAATTTTTTGCATGATTATAAAGAGAAAAATTTTAAAACTTTTGTATGAAGGTTAATATAACATTTTGCTATTAGCTTTGCAATTCAATATCACTTTAGACAAGTTAGTCCTTAAAGTATGAAATTATTGTTTAAATATTTACAGAATTACAATAGTAACTAAATATTATCAGATAAACTTTTAAGACTTACCAGACATGTCCAAATAAAAAATTTCCTATATAGTTAATATATAGTATAAAATGATCTTTTTCCTGCAGGATAGTTATTAAAAGAAAAATGCATTTGTTTCTCACACAGAAATGAAGTAGGTAAGGAATCAACCTGAACGTTTTGGTATTATAAAAAGTTAGATATATATTACTAAAACTGAAAAACGCATAGTTCCTGAGGGTTGGGAAAAAACAAATAGTATTATTATTAGATACCTACCTCTATACATAAATTAGCAATTGGCTAACACTGAAAACTAAACTACCGAAGATAAAATAAAGTCACTATTATTTTATATTACAATAATTGATGTGAATATTTTTAGCGATTATAAAAAGATCAAAATGTCGGAAACAATCGATTTTTATTATATCCCACCGAGTCCACCTTGCAGAGCTGTAATGTTGTTAGCTAAAATTATCGGTGTTGACTTGAACAAGAAAACTGTTAATTTGTTGGCTGGAGAACATTTAACTGATGAGTATTTGAAGGTAATTGCTATTTTTTAAATATGAGATATAAACACTTGATTATGGATAAAATTAAACTAATTTTCAGATAAATCCTCAACATACAGTTCCTACTTTGGTTGACGGTGATTTGATTATAACTGAAAGGTACGTTAATATTTTTCAACGAACAAAATGTTGACTTTTAGTGTTTTAGTCGACCAATTATGACGTATTTAATCGAAACTTACGCTTCGGATGATTCACTTTATCCAAAAGATCCGAAACAACGCACGCTTGTTGATCAACGATTATATTTTGATGCATGCTGTTTATCATCTCGTCTCGTTGAATATCATGTAAGTGATGAGAAAGTTTAAAGGTGCAATCTCATGCATCGCTCGCTTTCCAGCGATTTATGTCACGTGGTATGATTTCGACCAATATGCTGCCAGGATTTTGAAATTTAAACTGCTACCCTAGCGCCGCTAGCGTTAGATGCTTAAGCTTCAAATCGCTCAAATGGTAGCCATCTTTTTACCAGTTTCAAAATCCTGGCAGCACATTGGTCGACATCGTACCACGTGACCCAAATCGCTGAAAAACTAGTGATGCATGAGGTTGCACCTTTATGTATTAAAATTTTTTTTTTTTAATTTTAAGCGTCCAATAACTTTTGGCAACGCTGTGGTACCGGACGAGGAAAAGAAAGCTCGACTTGAGGAAGCGTTTTCATTTTTAAATACATTTTTGGAAAATAATGATTGGGTCGCTGGAGGACAAATGACCGTGGCTGATATCGCTATAATCGTTTCCGTTTCTACATCTGAGGTGACAAAATACACTAAGAATTTTCCGAAAAAAATAATTTTGATTACAATTACAGGCAGTCGGTATTGATGTGTCACAATTTCCTCAAGTAGCTGACTGGTATGGAAAAACTAAAGAAGCTCTTGCCGAGTTTGATTATGAAGAAATCGATCAAGCCGGAGCTAATTTTATTTGTGAACTGTTTCGTAGTAAATTAGAATAATTGAAAAATATTCTTCGTTTTAAATTTGTAGCAAAATAAACACACAAAAAATGTTTTTAAAAGCTTTAAAGAGATCAAAGTAAAATATAAGACATGTAAATTTTCTTGAATCAGCTTTATTTTCATTTATATATCGTAATATAACCCACTAGAAAATAATCTTTCAGAAATAAAAGCTCCAAACTACTACGGTAAAATGAGCCTATCAAATAGCAGAAATTACTTATTTCTTAGAATATATATTTCATTTTTTTTTTATAATTCCAAATATATAGTCCATTAATAACGAAATATCGACGTTTCATAACTCTTTCAGCACAAAAATACATCATACATTCTAAATTCATTCATTTGTTTTTTCTTTTAATACAAGTATAACCGAACAAATTCGTCATTTAATATAAGAGGTATTTTGTACTATGTAATTATAAATTGGGGCTAAAATCATTCTAAAACGAAACGTCATCATTTATATTGCACCTAAAATGAGTTTGGGTCAAATATTGTAATTGATATTTTTAGAAGTATTCACAAAAATAAGTTTTATATAAAAAATAGTTCATTATATCAGTTACTATTTTATGGGAGCAGTTAGTTTCAAACTGCTACGTTAGTAATTTTTTTTTGGATATTATTATCCAGTCATAGTAATTATTGAAAATTAACGCACTTAAAATATTAACTGTTTTCCATTGTTGTATTGTTCGAATTTTTTTTTTTTCATTTATTAGGAAACGTGATGATACAACGAGCCGAGGAAAACGTAATTAAAACTTCTAGTAATCAAATAAAAAAATAATCATGCATGTTACATTTTACTTATTTTTTGTATTTTTTACATTTAATAAATTTTTATTATTTTTTAACATCAAAAATACAACATTTTCTTGGTTAACTAAACGTAATTTATAATTTGATTGCTAAAATAAAGTATAAATTCATTACAAATCGCAAATTTTTCAACTCCATTCGTTTACGGTACATTTCGATCGCAAATCAAGTCTTTTGTATTTCCAATATACATACATATAAAAACATCCTAGATCTGTATCAAACTGATTTTCCTTCAACAGTCAGTTTTGTGCTTCCATTAGCTCATTAGCACCACATTGTTAGTTAGAATATTCGTCTTTACAATGGGAGTTTCAAAAAAAAAAAAAAAATGCGACCGAGATGAAATCAATTTGTTGTTAAATCAAAATGACTGGACCGCTCTCTTAAGACATTTTTAATCCATTTTGCTTGAATTTAACAAATCTATTATACATTTTTTTAAACACAAAAATGATTCAATTCATTCAAAATAAAACGATCAAATAACTAAAAATATACAGGATGTCTCAAAATGATTAATACTTTTCATAAAGATTTGTTCCACAGGATGGAATAGACAAAAAAATGTTCGAAATTATTTGACAATTGTCTTTTGGTGTACTAGAAGAACTAAAATGTATTGTGCAACATGAAAGAATTATCTCAGAATCAATGGAAAATACTAACAGTTCAATCAATAAATCCCCTTAGTTCTTCTTGTCAACCATAAAACATAAACTATCAAAACCAATAATCTTTCGAATGTTCATTTTTTCTATTTATTTTGTACTGTAGAAGAGGGATGCGCAAATCGTGGGTCGTGATCCCTAAAGTGGTAAGTTATATGATTGATAGAAGAAAAAGATGCAATGTCATGCATCGCTCGATTTCCAGCGATTTTGGTCACGTGGTACGATTTCGATCAATGTGCTTCCAGAATTTTGAAATT
The DNA here is from genome assembly GCA_958496155.1 of Sisyra nigra. Lineage (NCBI taxonomy): Eukaryota > Metazoa > Arthropoda > Insecta > Neuroptera > Sisyridae > Sisyra > Sisyra nigra. The sequence goes on from OY292313.1 coordinate 57,386,744, forward strand.
GAAACGGCTGCCCTGGCGCAGCTAGGGTCAAATCGTGGAAGCTTGAAATCGTTCAAATGGCAGCCATCTTTTCACCACTTTCCAAATCTTGGCACCACATTGGTCGAAATCGTACCACGTGACCAAGACCTTAAAACTAATTTTTAAGTAAACAATTGACGTATAATAACCTCTTCCTGTCCTCATAGTTTATTAACAAGAACATGACCCTATATGGGAATGTATTTCGCGATGAAACTTACTACCTAAGTAGTACTCGTTTAAGATTTCCCTTCCATCAAATAAGAAAGCATACTGGTGATTGACAAGAAAGCTTTTAAAAATTCGAGTTTCTAGTTCTAATAAGTTTTTTTAACACAAGACGTCTTAAGGGGGTATTCTAGTCTAGGAATTTGAAAAATTAGAAAAAAAAATTTTTTTATAATCCGATAGTTTATATAATCAAAAATATCTCCCTAAAAGGATTTTTCAAAATTCAAATTATTTCCGAAGTTATAGCCGTTTAAGTGTCGTCGCAACTAGACCAGTTGCGACTTACCGTAAAACTTTAAACGCGTTTTTCTCGAAACTACTTTTTTCGATGCGGTCGCCATAATATCTAAGTTTTAATCAGCCGATTTATTTGATATTTGGCATGAATATTCTTTAAATAACTCTCTATCGCATGAACCAACAAAAAATGAAATTTTTTAATTTTTGATATTTTTAAAAATTCGATAAAGTTAAAAAATGAGTTCAAAAATCAACCTTTATTTTTGAGTAGCCGCCATTTTATGAAAAAAATTTTTTTTTTCAATTTTGGAGGTTCATGAGATAGCGAAATTCGTACTTATCAAGAATCCATCATTGTTTTATTTTTCAAATGACCACAAGGGTAGAAATAATGGCGACGAGGACACGGTCTTTTTTTTTCCCTCTCTACTTCAAAGACGCATAACTCAATGAAAAATAAAAAAAAAATTTTGAAATTAATTTTGTGTACTCTCTGAATATAAATAAACAAATGATAAAAATATGGATGGGAAAAATATCAAATGCTTTTTCTTTATCAATTGCCAAAAAACGCTCGAAATTCGGGCCTCTAGACTAGAAACTCGAATTTTTAAAAATCTTAAAATTGACTAATCTTTGCATTTTCTTATTTTCTGGAAAGAATATCTCATAGAATTACTATCTATATATCAAGTCTCAGTGCATTTCCCATGTCGTGCCGTCTCCTTATAATTAGTTTAAATACGGCCGCTTACCTGCGTTGACAATGGAAAAACTTCTACCAGGGACAGAGAGAACGTTGATAGAGCCAGATCGCACGAATACAAGTGCTGACCCCTAGCTCCAAGTACGAAATTGGAAACTATTTCTTAAGTCTCCACTGTAGAACGGTGAAGTAAGGAATAGTTCCAAATTTCGTACTTGAAGTAGGGGACAGCACGTGTATTCGTGCGATCTGGCTCTATCAACCCTCTCTCTGTCAGGGGTCACGACAAAACGTAGTAGATAGAAAATGTAAAATAATTTGCGTACCACTGCTATAGAACACAATCTTCAAAAGATATTGTAAAATTTCGAAAAAAACGCCAGATATATTCAGTTATTTGCACAATCGAATGAACCGATTTTTGAAAAAGGTTATTTCATTTTTAATCAGTTAAGTTCATTGTACATAACGAGCAACATATATAGAGCAAGTGTCATTTGATACAAAAATTAAAATTTGTTATAATAAATCTCATTTGCTTTATAATTTACTTTATGTAATTATTTAAGAATTTAGAACATTTGAGAATTGTGCACTTTCATTTCCTTTTTTTTAACATCATTTTCATATCTACAGTACTTAATGGGTGCGTTAATAATCGTAGTAATTTTGGATGTCGTAATCACTTGTCCAGTACTTTGTTGTTTATATATATATCAACTATATTTGCAAACACACATCTATCATTCATAATGTAATTTTTACCTAAACTTACAATATTTTTGTTTCATTTACAGTATCTGTATTGCAATTTACACTCGACATAAAATCTATTTTTAATATATATAATTATCAGTTCTTCAATTAGAAGTATTTTTAGAGACTAAAAAACAAATATCGCACATTTAGTACAATCACGCGCATTATGTGTATATGTGTATTTGTATCTGGAGGGTGTCTTATGTTGCACGTGATGCACCCGAACATTAATTGGAAGAGAAAATTTATTTGATTTAATTATAACGGGGGCTTATCCTCCACAAAGAGGTGAAACGTTTAACAATCCCAGATCACAAAACGTCCATAACAAAAAGAAAAAAAAAACAGTGACACGTTACAAATCTATTAACTGACAAATTAAGAAGAAATAAAAAATGAACAAAAAAAATATTTGGAAATATGTCACTAACAAAATCCAGCATACAATTAAAATAATAATAAATGTAATATAATAGTTATACTTTAATTAAAAAGTCTGGTTGCAAGTTAACTTAGAGTAGTTATTATTTAATTTATATCTTAATTTTAAACAAACCCTACCAAACAAACGAGCATATACAAGAAAATCATTGAATAATATAATTGTTTTTTTAAATATAAATGAAATATTTTGCACGTAATTAGCGGATGTGCTAAACGCGAAGAAGGCTATTATTTTATTCCTATAGGCCAAGTACAGAACAAATACATACATTGAGAATATCATTTATAAATTCAGTAATGTATTTTTTTTTATGTGTGGGAGGGTGACAAATAGACACAGATGTCACTAGTTGATATTTAATTAGCAGCAGTAGATAGATAAACGCAGCACACACCGAACACTACAACTCGGTTATTTGATAACAAACTAAGAGTTAATAGTAGTGGGTAGGTTTAGTTTTAGTTATTATATATCATCATGATATTACATTTATTTAAATAGATATATAGATATATATTTTTTTGTTATACCGTTAACGACGCACATCCACAACGCGAGAACAATTAAACAAAAACCAATAAGTTCATTTAATTGTTTTTTTTTAATCAAATAATTTGCTAAACTAGAAAATAAAAGCCACTTCATCGTGAGAGGACTGAAGAGAGGAAAGATTATAATATATTATATAATATGTCGTAATATTAATAGAAAGTGAGTCTTTTTACAGCTCATTTTTTTTTTGTTTTCATGTACAACTCGCCAGTTACACGTCACTACTAAATAAATGGCACTGTAATTTTAGAAGTTTGTTGTATGGTTGAAACAAAGCATGACAGAACAGTCAGCTGTTACACCAACCCCCACGTAGTTGATCCGCCTCGTTGTGATGGGGGTGATAGCTGTGCATTACGTTCGAAATTTCTGTTAATTTGTTTGCGGAGTGTTGCTGTGAGAAGTGGCTGGCGATCGAAACACGATTGTTACTACTACTACTACTACTACTACAGATGTTGCTTCATATCTTCTGGATCTTTTCACCCACCACTACCGGATTGTTGCGTCGTATTTCTTGTGCTCCCATCTCTCGATAATTAAATGAACAGTCGTGTTTGTCACTGTACCGATGAACTGCGCAAAACAGGCCCCCACATCGGCATTGGAAACCTAACAAAAAAAAAAAAAAAAAAATTAATAGATTTGATTATATACTTAAAAAAATTGTCATTACTGACCTGTTAAGCCAACCTTCTTACGACAGGTGACACAGCGATTCTTTTTCTTTTTGGCATCCTTGTCATCTTTTCCATCAAAACTATCATCTTGATCGTTAGAACTTACAGAACCAGCTATACTCCCGCTTGCACTCGCTCCACCTTCATCTTGTATCTATAAAAAGAATCAATACCAATCAATCAATTAAATTCCTCTACTCTAAATTTCAGTGAATTTATTATTACTATACGAGGGTCGTCCCAAAAGTACCTGGCCTAACAAATAAAACGCAAGAAATTTAGGATTTTTTTTTTTTGTTTCTTTACATAGTCTCCTTTTAGCTCGATACACTTTTCCCAGCGATGCTCAATAGCTTCAATACCCTGTTTATAGTGAGATTCGTCGAGCGCCTCAAAATAGCCATCAACCGCAGATTCCACCTCCTCATTGTTGGCAAATCTTTTACCAACGAGCCATTTTTCTTAAGCCTTTTCTACACTTACTGATCGCTATGTGTAATGTGCAGACTATGTATGTATGTCGTCGCCACAAATTTCATAGACTTCAATAGATTCTATAGATTTCAATATAGACTTCAATAGATTTCAATAGACTTCTATAGACTTCAATTGATCTAATAAAATAAGTAGAAAAAGTAAAAAAAAATTATTGATAATGCACAGATGTGAAGCTTAAAAGGCTTAAGGGGGTATTCTAGTCTAGAGGCCCGAATTTCGAGCGTTTTTTGGCAATTGATAAAGAAAAAGCATTTGATATTTTTCCCATCCATTTTTTTATCATTTGTTTATTTATATTCAGAGAGTACACAAAATTAATTTCAAATTTTATTTTTTATTTTTCATTGAGTTATGCGTTTTTGAAGTAGAGAGGGAAAAAAAAGACCGTGTCCTCGTCGCCATGATTTCTACCCTTGTGGTCATTTGAAAAATTAAACAATGATGGATTCTTGATAAGTACAAATGTCGCTATCGCATGAACCTCCAAAACAGAAAAAACATTTTTTTTTTTATAAAATGGCGGCTAGTCAAAAATAAAGGTCGATTTTTTCACTCATTTTTTAACTTGGTCGAATTTTTTAAAAATATTACAAATTTAAAATTTTCATCTTTTATTGGTTCATGCGATAGAGAGATATTCAAAGAATATTCATGCCAAATTTCAAGTAAATCGGCTGATTAGAACTTGAGATATTATGGCGACCGCATCGAAAAAAGTAGTTTCGAGACAAACGCGTTTAAAGTTTTACGTTAAGCCTCAACCGGTCTAGTTGCCGCGACACTAAAACGGCTATAACTTTTTGAATATATAAACTATCGGATTATAAAAGAAAAAAAATTTCGATTTTTTCAAAATCCTAGACTAGAATACCCCCTTATGATGCTGTAAAAAGTATTTTTTTACGATTGACTTGTTTTAAATTTGGAAAAAAAAAATACTCCGAGGGGGCTAAATCTAGCGAATGTATGTGAAAGTAATTCGAATCCTAATTCGTTGATTTTGGTCATTGCAATAACGGATGTGTGAACTGGTGCATTGTCTTGATGAAACAACACTTTTTTTTTGCCAAATCCGGCCGTGTTTTCTTAATTTCATCACTCAAACGCTGCAATAAGTTTGCATACTACACGCCATTGAATGCATTTTTTTTTAAGTTAATCAATGAATCAATCATAATCAATCATCCCACGTGTATCCCAAAACAAGTCAATCGTAAAAAATACTTTTTAAAGCATCTTAAGCCTTTTAAGTTTCACATCTGTGCATCATCAATAAATTTTTTTACTTTTTTTATTACTAATTTTATTAGATCTATTGAAGTCTATAGAAATCTATTGAAGTCTATGAAATTTGTGGCGACGACATACATACATAGTCCGCACATTACACATAGCGATCAGTAAGTGTAGAAAAGGCTTAAGAAAAATGACGCCATGACCATTGCCTACAGATGGAAATATCTTTGCCTTTTTTGGAGCCGATATTCCCCTTTCAGCCCATTGCTTTGACTATTCCTTTATCTCAGGTGTGAAGTGATGGACCCATGTTTCATCCAGGGCAATGAATCGACGCAAAAACTTGGCCTTATTGCTGCGAAACATCGCCAAACACTCCGTAAAAACATCCTCACCGCGCTGTTTCTGTTCTATTGTGAGCAAACGCGGCAGTCATCTTTCTCAAGTCCAAATTGTCAGTCAATATGCGATGTACACCACTTTTTGAAATGCCTACTATGTTTGCTACTTCACGCCATTTCAATTGACGATCATCCAATACCATTTTGTGGATTTTCTTTGCCATTTATGGCGTGGTCACCCCATTTGGTCAAGCACTGCGATGTTCATTTTAACAGCTCCTTACAAGCTCGTTTAAACTCTGCCACCCAATATTTCACAGTCGAAAACGAAGAAGACTGCCCCAGAGTAGAACCCAGCTCGGCTTTAATATTGGTTGGGCATAGACCTTTCAAATGACAATATAGAATAACATAACGATGATCAAATTTTTCCATTTTTTCAAATTCACTGAGAGCGTTTAGTATTGATGGCTGCCAAACAAATACTAAACAGCGTAGCGTCTCGAAACTTGAAAGTTAAGCTTCTTAAGGTTGGTACTTGCTGCCATAAAATTTTTTTTGAGCTACAACCGCCCCTTATACATCAGGCCGGGTACTTTTAGGACGACCCTCGTAAACACTATAAAATAACTAAATAATTACTCTAGAAGGTATCACAGGGAGATCACCTAATGTTGAAGCAGTTCGCACTAGTGTAGAACTACCTACAACATTGCTAACAATATTTGAAGTTTTCGCCGATGGTGGGTTTGAATTTAAACTGTGTACACTTTGTTTCAGGGAACTATTTGATGGGTCGGCTTGTATTGAGGCATTCGATGGTCTACTATTTGTGTTGTTTGACATACTTGACAATTTTGTATTTTATGAAAAATATTACAAAGAAATTTTGACATTTTTACCGACAAAAACTTGAGCGTGCTAACAAAACGAAGCCTATTTCGATCAAAATTATTAGCCAAACAGCCAGTCATACCAGACTCCATGTTTCTATTAGTCCAAGAGCTAGCAATGTTTTCGAGAGAGGATTTTAGGTGTTATGTTATGTTATCTCTCGCACTATCCCGGTTTCATACCGGGCTGTCTGGATGTCGGGAGGGTTTGCGTTTATTAGTGCTCATCGCACCTATACAGCTAAAATATTGAAACTTTCAAATGAAATTTGTAGGAAATAACATTTTACATAAAAAAATGTCCAGTGACTAATTTTCGTAAAGTGGCTAGTTTGCCCGCTACAAGCTTGGAAAGGCTGGCTCGACGTGACGTCATTTAAACGGCCGACCGTTCAGAGATACAACCGTTGTGCCGACATTCATACAATGACCTTTACAAGCTTGTAGCGGGCAAACTAGCAACTTGACAAAAATTAGTCACTGGACATTTTTGATCTAAAATGTTATTTTCGACAAATTTCATCTAAAACTTTTCTTTTTTCTGAAAATTTCAATATTTTACCTGTCATAAGTGCGATGCGCACTAATAAACGCAACCCCTCCGGACAGCCAGACAGCCCATATGATGTCCGGGATAGTGCGAGAGATAACATATTATAAACTGGCCGACCTAAAATTCTTTTTTTTTCGACGTCGCTAGCTCTCGTACTATATTAAAATACCTTTATTAAATGTTATAAACTGCTTTGAAGGACTAGTGTAGTAGCTTGTTGACTGTTAATTAAGATGTAATTTTTGTTTAATATTATTATTGATTTGCCACGAAAGGCGACTGTTGGAATTACCCTTACATGAGTGAAACATTGTCTTTTTGAACCAGGTTCAAAAATTTCAAATAAACTTTAAGAAACAAAACATATTGATAACGTTGATTATTATTAACAAAAACAATTCAACAACAGTTATAGTTATATTTTAATTACAGTCCAGTCAAATTAGCTTTAAAAATAGTAGTGAAGCTACAAAATTTGGTATGAATGTTCGGAACATCATTATAAATAAATGCTAAAACGTATTATATGAAAAAAGTGGTTGCGTGTACTTATGTACGCGCGTGAGAAGTATACTTCTTTGGCATCATTAAAATTAGTTTTTATTAATTGCATTCATAACATATAACTTATTTTTTAATAATATGTGTCATTTGTATATATAATTATTTTTAAATTAAATATAAAAATAAATAAATTAGAAAATAAATACCATAAAAATTTAAATTACGCGCGCCAGGACACCCAGTGGTTTTGCGGCTAACTTCATTTTGTTAATTTTTGTCTCAAGATGGCCGCTCATCTAAAAATTTCACTCTCATCATTTTTTCATAACGAGCCTAAAGAAGTATAACTTCAAAAATCAACAATTTTGTCTGATCTAGTTTTACGTTAAAACTTAATCGTTTTGCTGAAAAACATGAAAATCGATTTTTGAGACCTTTGACCTGGAATAAAATTTTTTCCAGGTATGGCATTGATGGGGACTTTTCAGCATTAATTTATAATGGCTATTAATTTATGTTATATTTTATTTATTTATGTTATTTTTTATATTTATTATTTTTATTTTATTTATTTTTTTGTAATTTTTTTTTATTACGATATTTTAAATTTTTTAGGAACACTTTGTGCTCAATTTCTAATAAATAAATAAAAAATATATATTTTAAAAAAATTACAATGGTGTTCCGAACATCTTTACCAATTTTTAGCTCTATGGCAATTTTTGTATCGCTACATGTCTAAATTTACCGGACTGTTACCGATTTTCATTTCCTAAGATTATATCAACCATTACTAAAGATTCACTATTTGATTTAATTTAAAAGGTACTTTCAAACTTAGATCAAATATTAATATTGAAAATTTAATTATTGATGAGTAAATCATTCCTTATAATTTCTCTGAACATTTTAGACCAGAGATACAGCCTTTGAAAATGGTAAAAAGTGAAAAAAAATTATAGTAGAAAGAAACCTATTAGAACAGGAAAAGAATATAACAATATAAAAACAAATATAAAAGAATATCCCCCCCTGGATAGAATTCAAACCCAAAACAGTGAAAAACTTAGAAAAACTGGGAAAAGCAAATACACCAACTTCACTACTAACCCAAACATTTAGAGAAATTAAAAATAATTATAACAATCATAAAATTATATACACCGATGGTTCAAAAATTAATAGAAAAACTGGATGTGCCTGGATCTTGGACGACTTTGAAGACCTGGTAAAACTAAATAAATATTGCTCATCCTACACCACGGAGCTAAAAGCCATCTACAGAGCTTTATCCTATATTCGCGAATTAGAAAACAATAGTCAGAATTTTATCATTTGTACTGACTCCCTAAGCTCCATCAACGCTATCAGGGGAAAAAGCGACGAAAACCTAATAGAAAATATCAAATCGTTGATCTGGCAATTGGGTCCTAGAGTAGCTTTAATGTGGATCCCGGGACACATAGGCATTGAAGGGAACGAGATAGCTGACAAAGCAGCTAAACGTGCCATTACTGCAGAAGTTCAAGACGACGAAATAACTTACTGGGACGCCCTAACGATTATAAAAGAACGACTGACTAAAAGCTGGCAGAGAGGGTGGAATCTATCATTCGATAGACTGAGGCTGATCAAACCTGAAGTGGGGAGGGCGACAAACTTCGGCAGAGTTAGTAGAACGGAAGAAATCGCCCTCACAAGACTGAGAACAGGCCACACCAGGGCTACCCATTCCCACATCCTTTCTCGGGAGCCTGCACCGAACTGTCGAAGTTGTGGGGCTCGGATAGATGTACCGCACCTGGTTTTCCCAGGTCCCAGCTGTGACTTGTCCTTCAGCCAATCAGACCTGAGGGCTGCTCTCGACCCGGAACATCCCGAATTTGACGACAACTGGAGGAGAATAAAGAACTCCACCTTCTACAAAACCCTCTAATAAATCATCAAATAAATGGATTGTTATCACTGTTACCATTGTTATCATCGTTATGTCCATTGTAATCATTGTTACCACTATCCAGCCTATATCAAATATTTTTTTTCTTTTTTCTTCCAATCTAATATTTTTATCAAAATCTAATTAATTTACTAGGCATAGTACTACTATGCGCAGTCGCTAATAGCCCTAGAAGTTGAAGCGACTTTAAAAAAAAAAAAAAAAAAAAAAAAAAAAAAGAATATAACAAAAATTAAAGGACAAATAAATTACGGTCGAACTCTTGTCGGGGTGTTTTTAAGGGTAATAACTGTTTATCTCGATTTCTGACAAAACTACAAGTCCTATAGAAAAAAGTTAAATGACAAAGTTGTAGGTAATCAGAAGATCTACAACTTTTGTGCTAACACTTTTTTCACATAACCTCAAAATTTATGTGAAAAATTTTAATAAGCAAGTTTTTGGTTTTTCATTTTTATCTTTTACAAAAAAAAAAATTTGCATTTTCTGAAAACATTTAACATTGTAATGTTTATTTTTTGCACCATCAGAAAGTAGAGTTTAAAACGAACAAAAAGCCCACCGAATTTTTTAAATAAGTAAATATTTTGACGTGAGAATTTTCGATTGAAAATTAGGGTGCTTTTTTAAAATTATTTGAAAATAAGGTGAAAAAATAAATATTTTAAATCAAAAAAAAAAAAAATACACTGTGTTTGGGACATTAAAAGGTAAGTTTTTACCAAATTTCATGGAAAAAAATGTTTTTGTATAAGATAAAAATATAATCCAAAAACTTGGTTATTGGAATTTTGCACATAAATTTTGAGGTATTGTGAAAAAAATGTTAGCACAAAAGTTGTAGATCTTCTTACTACCTACAACTTTGCCGTTTAACTTTTTTCCATAGAACTTATAGTTTTGTCGGAAATCTAGATAAACTGTTTCTACCCTTAACCCCCCTTTTCACTTTCCAACCTCAAAGCGATCGTAATTTTTTGTTCCTCTCATTTTTGTTATATTCTCTTCCTTTTCTAATAGGTTTCATCCTACTATAATTTTTTTTGGGTTCAAAAATTAGTCTATTAATTTTGTTGTGTTTTAAGTCGCTTTAACATCTAAGGTCATATCACGACTGTAAAAGCACAGCGAATTTCTGTTGGTCAATTTTTACTTAGGTCTAGTATTTGAAGTCTAGGATGCAACGGGGATCGAACCCAGAACCACTTGTCAAAGTGGGTACTTTTAAACTTTGATCATATATTAATATTGCAAATGTAATTATTGATGATTAAATCATTCCTTATAGCTTCTCGGCACATTTGATTGTTGTCAAATGAACATTTTGAACAAAAACATTTTTTTTTTTGTTCTCGAAACATATTATGAATTATAAACAGTTCCGGGGGGCCATAGAAAAATCAATTTCCTTGATAATTCCAGATTATTTAGGTCTGTGGCCATTCGGGAATTTTTCCATTCACCGAATCATTTAAATTACGTGGTAATTATTTAAATAAATATAACTTGTCTATTTTTGATTTCAACAAAATAAATATGATTAATATTGTAATACGTACGTCTTTAGATATATCTGCAGGTGTGATACAAATGGGTACTGTAGGTTGGGCTGTAGCTGTGTCCATAAGACTAGCTAAGGAAGCTGACGCCGCTGACGGTGAAAAATTTGAACTAGATCCCGTATTTCCACTGCTGGCTGAGGTCGGACTTGGTGCTGATTGGGGTGGTTGTTGTTTCTTCTTTAATGCTTCCTAAAAAATAACATAAATATATAAATTTAAAAAAAATAAATCAACTATTAATTAAACTTACTTTATAACAAAGCGAACAAAGTCCATCTGTAGATTGGTTTCCATAAAATCCACAACCAGACCGACAAAGCGCTTGCATCGGATTGGATTCACGCTCCATTTTTGAAGACTTGATTATATAGCTGTTTATTACTAAATACTATCTTAATTTTCTACGCAAAGACAATAAGCAGCAAATCAAAATATCTCTTTTAAATGTTCTTCTATCGATTTTTCCAGATAATGTGCTTCTAAACGATCGTAACAAATTGTTCGAAATTGAGAGACGACGTTTGAGCGACTCACGTGTCAAACAGCTCAACACACGAGCCGACACTCTGTCATGAACACGGCCTCTGTAACTGCAACAAAACAAAAACAAAAATTAGATGATTATATCCATTCACTTAATTATTATTCTAATGATATATAAATGCACGCGGTTGTAATGAGGCAATTATTTCTTAGATAATTTCAAATTCAAACGAGAAAATTACATTTTTCATTCGATCGTTATTATAATACAAATACAAAGAAACAATTTTCACTTATACTAAGTGTTTTCACACTGGAAATATTCCCATATTTTGAGAAAAAAAAATTAAAATATTACGAGTATTACAAATAAGGGGACATCCATAACTTACGTCACACAAATTTCATGATTTTTGACCCCCTCCCACGTTCTTGTCACACCTGGTCACACTTGTAAGACCCACCCCTCCTTAGTGTGACGTCACATATTTTACAATTTTACATCTACAAATAATATATTGAATTGAAACAGCAGCTCCAAAATGTGTTTCATTTCAATTTAAATGATTTTTTAATAAAATTAACATCAAATCAAACATTTCAAGAAATTAACAAAAAAAAAACTACTTTTTACCTATATTAATAAATGATCAAACTTAATCATCTTGAAAGTCAATTGTCAAATGAAATAAAAACAATATCACCGCTAGGCACGGTGCGGCGTTTAGCGGCATTTATCAAAGGGCATTATGTAATATCAGCGCGTAACACCGAGACAAAAAAAATTTTTTCGGACATTTAAATCTAAATCTATATAAATAAAATGATAGCTATTTTCCAATGTTTGCTTTGAACTCAAAAACTACCGTTGATGATGATCTTTTAAACATGATTAGTTTAAAAATTCAATTACTAATTAACTATACACCTGGAGCAATTGCTGATCCAGAAAGAGTATTTAAGGAACAAACTTTTAAAAAAATAAATAAATAAAAACTGTGATTATTTTAGATTACTAATATAGCAATTTTTATTTTACGAATTTCCAAATTTTTGAAAAATTAATTATTGGTAAAGTAATAACTACACACTTGGAGCAATAGAGGATTCAGCAAGAGCAATTTTTTTGCATATAGTTAAAAATGTTCCACGCTAAGTTCTTTCCGGTTATTTTTAGAATATTTTTGCCTTAAATTTTTTAAATTATTTTCCTTTGTAAATTAAATTTGTTCTTAACATAATAATTAATAACCTATGCAGACGACGTCGCGGGTATCAGCTAGTATTAAATATTTGATTGGCAATGGGCTATCAAAACAGTTTGAACGTTATGTACAGATAGTGTTGCAAATGTTTTTGAGTTTTTCGTTAATAGTTCAAAGTTCATGTTTTACTTAACTTTTTGGTTATAATACACTTTGAAATGTGACGTCACGAAAATTAGGACCCCTCCCACCCCCTTGTCACACAATGTCACACTTCGTCGACCCCCTCCCTCCCCATTAACGTGTGACGTAATTTATGGATGGTCCCTAATGATTAACTCGAATCAATACAATTGGTTTAAAAAATTACTTTTAAATTAAAAATGCGATTAAAATCGCATCAAAAACCTTTTAATTGATATTTAATTTAAGTATTTTTTTAAATTTAAAATCGTGGTAATTTGCCGCTTGTATACAAACAAACAAAATCCTGCAAAATTATTGAATTGAATTAACAATTTTAATATTTGCTGAAAATTATATAAATATATAATATAAATATAATATACAATATAAAGTAATCCCTTTTGTATCGTTTAAATTTTCAGTCATTTATCTTAATTATTTCACTGGCGCCATATCCAAGTATTATCTTTTAATACTTTTATAAAATTAAAAGCGAATAACATGTTGACGGTATCCAGAAAGGCAACCGCTTAACTGTTTAAACATTGTAATGTTATTTTTATTATGATAAAAGTGGTGAGAAAACTAAATTTTCCTGAGAACTTCTAAATAAATCGTTATCTGTTTTAACGTTGATGATTTCCAACATTTAACTATGGATATTTAGCCTTGAGCTACTTGAGAAATTTTTGTTAATATTACCATATGGCTACTTACTTGATTACTCGTAAATCGCGTTGGAAAACCTACTATATTTTGGTTTACAAGGTTTTTCTTTCACCCAAATTTACGTAGGTTAAAATGAGCCTTGTACTTGAATTTTATATTCTTAAGAGATAATACAACTTAAATTTTTTCACGTGAACAAAAAACACTCAGTATTTAAATCAATGCATATTTTACTGAAATTTGGCCTTTCTTTAAGACGGAGAAAACCTTCGACATTATCGTAAAAATAACAACAAAGATATATCAAAACAAAGCATAATAATCATCACAGATTATAATAGTCATAAGAACATATCATTTTGTTGTCAACTTATTAAAAATTAAAATAATTCAATTTCCTATCAATCTATCAAAAATATGCCACTATAATTTATTATATGCAATTATTCATTGAATATTCAGCCTTGATTGTAGTCTTTTATTTTTAAATGCACGATTATTACATATGCAACTTACAATAATTAGTAATTAAATGCTTTTGTTTGCATATACTGAACAATCGTAACCAACATAAAACTTTTATTGATCCAACTAGCATTCGTAGCATGTCTTTAGTTCTCTTGATGTTAGTGTTTTTCATTGAGAAAATATTAACTGTTGTTTCAACCAAAAGAAATTCGTATTTTAAAAATAAATAAGTATAAAAATACAAGAGTCCGACCGAAACTGGTTTTCCGGCCGAAACCGAAACTGAAACTGAAACCGAATATTCGGTCGTAGCTTCAGTTTCGGCCGAAACCGAAACTCACGTGGTCAAGTATAAAATTCCTTGAAATATAGAAATTTGGTGCATTTTACCCATTATTCTGCATTAATTTGGACATGAAATGGAAATACAGTATATTAATGCTGTTGTAATCATTTATTTAATATAAGATTAAAAAAAAATACTAAAAATATTTTTAATATTTTTTTCAAATTAGGTTCTCATAGCAAAATGTTTATCAGTTATCAATAATCAAGTCACTAATTGTTACTGTTTCATTAAATACTAACTATTGGTATTTTGAAATCTTTTTAATTAATACTTTGGTTTGTATTTGTACTTAGAAGAATCATCAATCTCTTTTAGGTACTTCTTATATAAAAATAATAATTACTAAAATTACTATTACACTTTTTAGTTCCAATCTCAACAAAGATAATCAAATCATGCATTTCGGATTAACAAAGATACTCTCTTAAATCGAAATAGTGACTTTAGTGACTATTCATTATTTTTGCAGTGCAGAGTATACCACTAAATTCAAATAGTGGTATACTTTTCACTGCTAAATAGTGAATAGTCACTATTTGATAGTCGAAAGTCACTATTTCGATTTAAGAGAGTACCTAGATCACAATTAGTAGAACAATCATACTAGGTTCGTTCGCGGTACTGATAGTACTGATCCGGAACTGGTAAAGAATCAATCCAAGTGGATAGGATAATCGCCAAGCGCATACACGCTTATGTATAAACTGATTAAGAGTTATTTTCCCGTGAACGAGCTTGAAAATGTTCGGAAGTAAGACGAGGATTAACGAGAACCCACGAAAAGTGTTATATGAATTTAACGTTGACAGACGTTGATGCCTCGTTCACACGAGTCAACTTTAGTTAATCGATCAAAAGTGGAATAAAAAACCTGAATGACTTGTTCAAACTTTTTTTGATCCACTTAAAAGTTGATTACGGTTCTCACACGAGGTTTTTCATTCAAAATTGTTTTGATCAACTAAAAACGGCCTACTAAAATTGACTCCTGTGAACGCAGCATGACAGCGAAACTGTATTATGAATTAGCCACAATTTAGCAAACTGCGCATGAGTACTCCTAACAAAAATCTGAGGATCGTTAGAACCAATTATGAATCGGTAACGAACGCATTTCGTTTGAACCGCGAATATCGGACCGTAACTCGGCTCATAAACTTGCATGCGCTTGGCGATGATCTTAAATCGGTCTTGAACTGATTCGTTACCGATTCATTATCACATCCGCGAACGAACCTACTTACATTTAGAATTAAGTAACCACTACTAAACTACAATTAACATTTAAATTGAAAACAGTTATAAAATCAAATTAAAAAAAGTTCCTAAATATCTTATATTTAGGGTTACTATATTGGTTTTTCGTATTATTAATATACATAATTAAAAAGTCTTATATTGACAATTCCCGAACAGGGCCGCCAACCAAAGCGTTGCCGCGAGAAACGAAGTTAGGCGAGCGTACACGACAACTTTCGAAATCAGTTTCAGTTTCGGTAAAAGTTTCGACCAATTTTGGCCAAAACCGAAATTGCCGCCGAAACTTGATTTTTGGCCGAAACTGAAACCGAACTTTCGGTCGGGTACTAAAAAATACAACATTAAAATAACTGTTTTTATTATTCATACAACTTTCGGGGACTGTCAGCAGCTCTGATAATGGCACCAGGATCTGCTCACAAAATTAACCAAATCCAATGCGCCCGAATACCTTTACAACATTATCGCCTCATTTCTGAAAGATCGGTATTTTCAAATCAAAATTGAAAATAACCTTTCGGCGGCTAACTACTCAAGATCTAGAGTTCCCCAAGGCTCCGTGCTAGGCCCCACTTTATTTAACATCTATGTAGCCAATCTCCTTCAGAATGAGCATTGTACTGTCACCATGTATGCTGATGAGACGGCTATTATAATCCAAGGCCGCATCCTCGAACAAGCAATTTTTAAGGTACAATGGTCGCTAAACATATTGAAAACGTGATATAGTGACTGGAAAATCCATCAAAAAACTCTGCAAAGATATTCACCCTGCGGAGGTTTGATGGACAACAAAATAACATTGCTTATGGGGAAAGCGAAATAAATCCCCAAAAATAAATCCGTGAACTTACTCGGAGTGTTTTCTTTGACAGCAGGCGGAACAATCATCTCAAAAATAAGGGAAGCAAATGCTCGCTTAATTCAGCTTTATCCCCTTTTAAATAAAAAATCAAGCCTTCGAAGCGGGTGCTCTCTTAATTTACAAAGCTATGATCAGGCCCATACTAACTTATGGCTGTTCTGTTTGGTTCAACACTTCCGAGGGGCATTTTAAGAGGCTATAAATATGCCAAAACAAGACGCTGCGCATTATTTTGAAAACACCATGGTACATGCGGAACTCCCAAATCCATAACGAATTAAGCATGATAAGCATAAAAGAGCAAAACAAGAAGTCTAGCCAAAATTTTTTTTGAAAACATCTCCCTCTGCTCAAGTGCCGTCGAATTGAACGTGGGTCAATGCAAAACCCAGAGACGACTGAAGAGGAGGCTCCCGCAGGAAATTATTTTTAAACAAGCCAATCGTAAAAAATACTTTTTACAGCCTCTTAAGCCTTTTAAGCTTCACATTTGTGTATCATCAATATTTTTTTTTTACTTTTTTATTGCTAATTTTATTAGATCTATTGAAGTCTATAGAAGTCTATTGAAATCTATTGGTCTATGAAATTTGTGGCGACGACATACATATGTACATAGTCCGCACATTACACATAGCGATCAGTAAGTGTAGAAAAGGCTTAAGAAAAAAATTTGTCAATACAATTCTTGAGGATAAATGATAAAAAAGGAAGAAGATGATTGACTAACAGACCCTCTGGAGGCTAAACTATTGGCGATACCAAAATGAGTTTTAAAAGAGTTATTCCTGAGTAGACTGTGGTAACCATTAAGGAAGAATTTTTTAAAAATTTCCCTCCTAAGTAGTTCAAAAAGGGGTAGACGGTTATTGTATTTTTTCAGTCTTTCTATTAAAATATTAATTTTCCCAAACTGATAATCAATCTACATGTAAATGTTAAGAACCACTGCTTTTATATTAGATATTTTAATTCGTTCATTTAAGGTTTAAATACATTTTTTTTAAATTTAAAAAAAAAACACACTGACTCATTTATACATAAGTATATATTGTATATATATTACTTTACGTACTTACTACGTACTTATTGTATTTTTTTTTAAATAACTTTTTCCACTGATAATTAACTCTTAGTGTTTTTAAGTTGTTATATTAGAGGGAGTATAATAATTTAAAACGTTTAATTATTACGTGATTATCGCATAAATTCAAATTTTTATTTTTGAAATGACGCTACAATTCTATTAAGTTGGAGATGTTGGATATTTCTCACTCCAATTGTTCAAATGTAACAATTATTAGTACCTTATCTTCTCTATATATAAAAGAGTAGACTGGTTAACCGACAGACTAAATCATTCAAACAAAAACCATGAAATTTAAAATGTTACTCCTGAATGAACAGTGTGGTTCTCGATTGAGGAAGGATTTTTCGAAATTCTATCCCTAGATAAGTAGCTCAAAGAGGGAGTCCCGAGTAGCCCCTTTAAGGCCCCTCTGACAATGCATTAGCTCTAAAATGAAAAAGACTATTTTTTTTTTTAAATAACCACTTATTTTTATTTTAAACGCATATTTATTAGTTGTTTTAGCCAAACTCCCAAGCAAATGGCATGTTAAGTGGCAGGTGCAAGCCAACCCTGATGGTTTATTATTTATTAATTAGCCATAGTTTAATACAGGGATCTACAAAGTTTTTTTCTAATAGAACAAAATAAATTTTATTCAATTTTAATATAGATTTTTTAAATTTATTTTAACTAAGCTTTCAACAGTTAAAAGTCTTTCACCTCCCCCCAAGATCATTAAAAAAAATATTAAAATACTTAAGAATAGTTATTAAATGTATGCACTTTAGTCTATTAAAGTAATCAACATTAGTAACTTGAAGCTAATTAAAAAAAAAAAAAAAAAAACTACTGCTATATTTTGAAAATAATTGTCTTAGTACAAAATAATACGATAATGATTTAAAACCAATATACAATGTTTCATGTCAGTTCAATGAACTTGAGGAATTGTTACTTAAAGGACTTTATAAAATAAATGAAATTAAGTGTAACGAAAGGGATCTTTTATCGTGTGCATATGACATATTAGCAGACGCATTTGATTTTACAAGTAAATAGAACAAAATACAACAGGGGTTGATTGACTTATTAAAAATTGGTTGTCTGTAAAGTCGGTTTACGGACGAAAGTTTTACGTGAAAACATCATAAAGAAACATTGCATACTTTTGTGAATTGAATTATTATCACTGAATTAGAATTATTTTGTATAATACAAAGAAGAAATTAATTGAAAATGAATAGTTTTTTAAAAATGAAATCAGACTGAAAATTGTGAAGGAAATAAATTTTAAATTATAATAAGTAAATTGTAGAAAAAGAAAAACACAAAACACGTTGTCTAGGATTCAACAATTGCCTCTTTATCGCTTGTATCGCGTTCTCGCTTGCGCGCATAGATCTAAATGGAACGTGATTCTTTTTCAGACTGGCTATCGTAGTTCAACAATTTATGAGACGTTATCACGTCAAAAACGATCATAATAATTAAAAAGTTTTTGTTTATATAAAACGCATAAAATACGGTGTATATGTATGTTATTTGTAACGTGGCATAATATTATTAAACGTAGTTAATACAACGAAATTATTCCTACTCAAAAGGTAAATGAACAACATCTTTGTTTCACACAGACAAAATACCAATTTAATAAAGCAGACAAACAACAGAGAGAAGGTAGGCGTTGTTGGCATGAAACGCGTAGAAAACAAAACTGGGAAGTACGAAGCAAAAGATCCTTCACATTTTCTAAATATAAACATCAGGAAAACGTTTTAGTTATATTTCAATTTTCAAATGAAAACCTATTTGCACGTTAAAAGGAAGAAACGAATCGAGCTTTTGACAAATCCCCCTGTTCCAAGTAAAAATTTCTATAAATAAATTGAGCTTTTATTTCCTTTTCGTTCGCAACTTGTCTGTTTCTTTCTTTGCTTTTTCCTATTAATAAATTAAACATGATGATGATGACACTGAATCTACTTATTGCACTTGCTCGTAACGCAAATGTAGGTCATAATTATTGAAAATGCTCTCGGCATAGGATGTATTTACCGAACGGTACACGATACTGACGTAGAAAAGTCAATTTCGAACTTTCCAATATCTGTGTCGTTACCATTTTCCATTTTGTTTTATTGAAAACGAATGCATTCTTCGAAAAAACGAAAAGTTTACAATTACGATGATGCATAAGATATGAAATAATATTAGTGGACAAGATTTATTTAAATGTTCTTCGAGTTACATACTCTCTTAAATCGAAATAGTGACTTTCGACTATCAAATAGTGACTATTCACTATTTGGTAGTGAAAAGTATACCACTATTTGAATTTAGTGGTATACTCTAAAAATAGTGAATAGTCACTATTTCAATTTAAGAGAGTGCTCCAAAAACGAGAATGAAACTCATTTTCCAAACCCTTAAAATTATTTGGTTAAAAAATACAATACTGTAATTGTAGAACCCTTTTTTGCAAGTTTCGATAACACTGTTTTTTTCTTATAAAAATTATCTACCCGAAACGTTTAAAACAAGGCATAAATGTTAAAAGTTTAAAATTGACATAGGCGAATGTCTGATGTGTAATTAAATAGTCGGGAGATGAAGAAGAGCAAATGGAGAGTTTTGGTGGCTCAGTGTGGGACCCAGGGGCCGTGCACCCAACCATTGAACCCTGGCATAAAAGACCGAACATTGCCACGCACCAGACGTCGGCTCCATATAACACAAAGCAACATATATAATAGATATGTTTTACTTGGAGGATCAATGCCCGCTGAATACGTCGCACCTATGCACCACATCCACTACACCATCATCACTCACTTCCATACGATCGAAGTACTGTATTCCTTCCACTTTCTTACTACAGTAGTCTCGCACATTAAATAAAGAAATAGACTACACATAAAGGATTTGCAGCTATCCAAACTATAGACTACGTTTCCATCGCCCCACGACCAATATTTTCTTCTATTTAAAATGTATACAAATCAAACGTATTAAACTGCCATGAACTTGAACCAAACAATAAATACAAACTTATTTAAAAACAAGAACAAAAAATTAACTTCAACAATCAACAAAATACTATGACGTATTTTTGAACATTTCAATTAACTCAACCAAGAATCTGTTCTATAAAAAGTACAAGTTATTTTATGAAATTCTAAAATCTTACTAATATTATTAATGTGAAAGTTTGTGTGGATGTTTGTTGCTCTTTCACTCAAAAAGTACTTAATGGATCTGGATGAAATTTGGCATAGATATAGATTATAAACTGGTTTAACACATAGTATAAAGTACGACAGCTAGCGACGTCGAAAAAAAAAATTTTAGGTCGGCCGGTTTTTATTTATGTTATCTCTCGCACTATCCCGGACATCATACATCATGTCTGGCTGTCGGGAGGGGTGGCGTTTATAAGTGCGCATCGCAACTGTGCAGGTAAAATATTGAAATTTTCAGAAAAAAGAAAAAGTTTCAAATGAAATTTGTAGAAAATAAAATTTTACATCAAAAAAGTCCAGTGACTAATTTTCGTAAAGCTGCTAGTTTGCCCGCTACAAGCTTGTAAAGCTCATTGTACACATGTCGACACAACGGCTGTAACTCTGAACGGTCGACCACACAAATGACGTCACGTCGAGCCAGTCTTTCCAAGCTTGTAGCGGGCAAACTAGCAACTTTACGAAAATTAGTCACCGGACATTTTTTATGTAAAATGTTACTTTCTACAAATTTCATCTGAAACTTTTTCTATTTTCTGAAAATTTCAATATTTTACCTGTACAGATGCGATGCGCACTAATAAACGCAACCACCCCCGACAGCCCCCCGTATGACGTCCGGGATAGTGCGAGAGATAACATATATAGAAACTGGCCAACCTAAAATACTCCCTCGAAATGGGATAGATATTTTTATGTTTTTTATAGGGCAAAAGATTAACCTCATTTCTACAATGTGGTAGTTTAGGGGCCCGAAAATGATATAGATTACTTCTCATACCGGAATAATAAACGGTTCCCATGGGACAGCAAATCAAGTATGTATTCTATAAGAATCGTATATTTAAAAGCAGTTTCATTAAAATCCACGAAATAGAGTCTTTACTCATTTTCCTTTTTACTCAGGAGAGATGTACTATTCCCGTGGGATAGATATGTTTTTTGTTTACCACATAGTTAATGATTGATATGATTTTTAAAATACGATAGTTTGGGGGAGTATGATATAGCTTACTTTTTAGGCTAGAATAACGCATAGTTCCCATGGGATGGCAAAACAATTGTATCCTATAGGAACAGTTCATTTAAAAAATTTCGGTAAAGTTCGTAAAATAGAATTTTAACGAGAATTTTCCTCCAATTTTACACAATAACGAAAGAAATCTCTACAAATTTGAAATTAAAAAAATTGACAATTTTCACTGGAAAATAAATTTCAATTTAACACCCGATAAAATTAATAATGAAATTTTTTTAAATATTTGAATTTTTCCATTGTTCATTGTCGAAGATATACATATATTAAAAATAAACTTATAAACTATTATTAAAATAATTAAATTAATAAACTAAAAATGTCAAAAAATTAACAATTACTGAACGGAACGAATTTTAATGAAGTTTTGCTAAAGATCTTGTAGGATAGCTATTAATCTATTCTTTTAAGGGAACATCCAGTAATGACGTGTGGAATCTCATCTAATCTTACTTTGGGGAAAAGGAGGGTCTCACGAATATCACGTATTTCTTTTAAGAAAACAAACGTTTTGATAAATATCACATTCAATTGCAGATTGGGGGAAAGGGTTATGCCAATTCTCATGACATCTTACCAGAGGGGAGGGGGTGGGATTAAAAAAAACGCCTCGCGCAATTAATGGATGCCCCTAAAATAGCTAAACGGTTATAAATAACATTTAGTACAAAAGATTTTCAAGTCCTAAGGGAATTCAGGTACTTTTTTACTAAAAATCGTATAGAAGCTGATGCAAGACTGAAACTCTCTTTCTTGAAAAGTAGTTTTACGAATTTTGATGAACTTTCTTTGGATCTAAAGTTTGAAAGTATTTATCATCTTTTTCTGTCAAAATAGATTAGTAATTTTTATGTTTCACTATGAACGTAGGGAATCTTTGAATCAAACAGTTAAATTTAGATACACTCAGCGAAGCGAGCGGGTATCGGCTAGTATTTGATAAATTTCATGTCAAGCAACAAAGTCGATATGTAAGTAAATGTTAACAACAAACTTCGTGCTAAAACAAGATTTTAAAATTAAATATCTTGTTTTACTAAAAAAAAAAAAAAAACTTCTGAAAACGACTATAGATAAGATATAAGGCGATAATTCTAATCTCTAGATGATTACGCATACAAACAATTTCGCGAACATTGATTAAGCATATATAAAAACGAATACGTATGTTATCTTTTTATGCCACATAAATCGAATTTAACTTTAAAAAAAGTGTAAATACGTTTTAATTAAAATTTTACAACAGGAATTTTCTACGTTTTAATACAAGAAAATTGTGTAAACAATCAATAATTAAAAAAAATAATTGCTTGATATATAAAATATCAGAACAAAATCGGACCAAAAAGAATAGAAAATGAAATTAAGTTTGAATTATGATGAATTTAGTTGACAAATCACTTGAATATGAAATGTATGTCGATTTTAAATAAAAGGTTCATACTCTACTAGGTCACTGATAAAGGAATCAAACATCAAAACTAAATACGATTAAAATGGATGACGCAAATGGTTAGAAACTTTTCAATAATATTAGGGACAACAATTTTTCATAATCAAGCACAAAAATTGTATTTCAATATGTTACAAAGAAATGACGTCATTTTTGAAAATATTCCAAATTTTCACTGACGTATTTCCCCACCTTGAGCATCAGCTGTGTCTCAGTATACTCAAATATTCAATCGGATATATTTCAATTATTGATAATCGTTCAAAATCAAGATCACATATCATATTTTTATCACTTTTCATTGAGAAAACTCTAGTCAAAAGCATCATCATGGCCACGTTCTAATTAATAATTTGCCAATTGGTGATTATAGATTTAATTTAAGAAAAAGGAACTCACCCTTGACATTTGGATCTTGATTTTTTTTATTCTTTGTA
Organism: Sisyra nigra; assembly: GCA_958496155.1. NCBI lineage: Eukaryota > Metazoa > Arthropoda > Insecta > Neuroptera > Sisyridae > Sisyra > Sisyra nigra. The sequence continues at coordinate 57,410,644 of OY292313.1, forward strand.
TATACACAACGATAAAGTGGAAATTTCAACGTTTACAATATAAAACTTACTTTAATTTTTAACAAAGAAACTATTGCACTTCAGCACTGAATCTCAAATATTGAACATTAAACAATGTCAACAATAATTAATCGAAATTCGAAGAATTAACGGCTTTAAAAAGAAAATAGACCGAAATAATTTAGTGTTAAGATCCAAATTAGAACAAAGCTTACCTAATCACAACAACAACAACCAAATTAATCCAATCGATCAGAATCAGAAAAAAAATTTTCTATGAACAAATAACAATAAAACCATGCACACGACGCAATTAAACACTTCGAAATTTTTCCAAAAACAATTCCACTGATACAAAATGTCAATGTCATGAAAGGGATATGGGAAAAGATCTTTCTACGTTTTAATAAAAATTAAAAAACGCATTCATAATAAAGACATCATTTTTATTAAACATTAATACACACGCACAAAGAAAAATTATCAAACTGTATTTAAAAGCTTTAGTGAAAAAGCGAAAAAAATATAAACAAACCACACAAGACTCAACAGCTTTTAACTACTTTGACAAACTGTACGAGTGAAAAATTCAAAAAGCACGGCCTACCAAATTTTTTTATTTTAATTTAAAAAGAAAAAAATTAAACTCACTATTATATCGCATAAAAATCGAAAAACAGAACAATTAAACTGTAAATCCAATGACACTGATGCAAGCTAGTCCCAAGCAGTTGTCCTGTCACTGGCTAACAATAAACTGACCGAATGGCGAATTGCAAGTCTGATTTGAACGCGAATATCGAGACAAAGAGACAAAGAGCGGAGAACTCACTCACATTCGGCGTGTGTATGTGTTATCGAAGGCCACGTGGAGTACTCATGGCCGTCGTGACTTCGCAAATAAATGCCTATACATCTTTGTGTTAATATGTAAATGTGTGTGTGTGTGTGTAAAAATAATTACGTAGAAATGAATGACGATGAAACCGAAAAACTCCCACCACCGTTTTGAGTACACATCCAACACACAATCACATTCTATATAACAGCGCTGATCATATGTGCTATCCAAAATTTACCGTCATTCGCCTGCTTTTTTAACCGACTTCAAAAAAAGGAGGAGGTTCTCAATTCGACTGTTTTTTTTTTATGTTTGTTACCTCAGCAATTCTGACTGGGTAGAGCAATTTTAATGATTCTTTTTTATTTGAAAGCTGGTGCTTCCCGAATGGTCCCATTTTAGTTTGAAGGAAATCGATCACTTCTAAGGGGTTGAAAACTAAGGGATGAAATACTAACTTCTTATTGGATAGCTCAATTTTGATAATTCTTTTTAACCGACTTCAAAAAAAGAAGGAGGTTCTCAATTCGACTGTTTTTTTTTATGTTTGTTACCTCAGCAATTCTGACTGGGTAGAGCAATTTTGATGATTCTTTTTTTTATTTGAAAGCTGGTGCTTCCCAAATGGTCTCATTTTAATTTGAAGGAAATCGTTCACTTCTAAGGGGTTGAACACTAAGGGATGAAATACTAACTTCTTATTGGATAGCTCAATTTTGATCATTCTTTTTTTATTGGTTCTTATAAAGGGTTAAAATTTAAGGATGAAATAATAAATTATTCCTTGCTAACCTGATTTCGTAAATTTTGTTTCTATTACGTACATCGTACCTTTGAAGTATTCACATTTCAAGTTGAAGAAAAATATCCACCTCCTAAGGATGAAAGTAGGTAATGAAATAGTGACGTTTAACTGAATCATCGGATTTTGATGATTTTTTTCTATTGGAAAGAGTATTCCACTTAGTCCTATCATTAAATTTAAAAGCAAAAAATTTCAACCCTTAAGGGCTAAAAGGGATGATGTAGTAACTTTTAAAATTTAACAGCGCTGCCTCATATGAGCAGCGCTTTTAGTAGGTTTACCCATATTCAAAGAAATAAAATCAGTTATCAAACTTCAGATCACTAAAAATCGAGAAATAAACAAAAATTATAAAAAAATGAAAAACCGACTTCAAAATAAATAATAAATCTTAATCAAAAAAGCACTAAAAAGTAAAAAAATAATTGCGTATCCTTGCAGTGTCTATAACTTACAAATGATTAGGATGATATGTTGTACAATTATTGTTATTTTTGGAGTTGGTGTCAGCTAAGGAAATACGAATATATTGGTACTTAGCAATATACGAGAATACCACACAAAATTTATTTTTCAAATGAACTTTTAATGTACTATTACTGTGACAATATCTAGCGACCATTAAACTAAAAAATACCAATAACCAACTACTAAACATTTTTAGAAATTAACATTAATATTTATTTCCTTGGCTGACATCAACTCTAAAAATAACAATAGTTGTACAACATATCATCCTAACCATTTGTAAGTTATAGACACTGCAAGGATACGCAATTATTTTTTTACTTTTTAGTGCATTTTTTTTTAAGATTTATTATTTATTTTGAAGTAGGTTTTTCATTTTTTTATAACTTTTTCATCGGATCTTTATGTAAAACTAGCTGATTCCCGCCCGCTTCGCTAAGCGTTTTCAAATTTGGCGATGTTTTTAGTTTTTAGTTTTTATTTTTTTTCTCAGAAAATTAAATTTTTTTGTAATGAAATGTATTTTATAGCACTTTTTTAATGTTTACTACCTGTATGTGAAAATTTCGTCCAAATCGGACCAGCCGTTTTCATGTTTGTCAAGAACAAACAGGCAGACGGACAAAACTATTCGAAATAAAAAGTAACCTATAATGTAGTCAGTTAAGTAAAAAAGTATACGGCTTAATTATTATAAATTTATTTAAAACTATTTTTTTTAAATAAATGTTACAATTAAATGCAATCAATAGGCTTTTGTCTTAATAATGTGTCCACCCCCCACCCCCCGTCAATAATCGCTTGGCATCTGCGAGGCTACTTTCCACTAGATTTTCGGCGTATTCAAGGAGAACCGACCTCCAGATGCCTCGAATTGCGCGGGAAAGTTGTTTTACATTATAGCAACGTTTTTCCTTAAGTTAATGTTTAATAAGGCCCCAAATATTTTCAATTGGGTTAGCGTCCGTGGATTGTGATGGCCAGTCTAAAGTCTGAATGACATTGGCTTGTTTCTAGTCCGTGCAAATCCGACTGCGATGTTTTGGATCGTTGTTCTCCTGGAAGCTCCAGTCCTTCTTTTAATTTATGAATTGCCGATGATATGTCCAGTCCCTTGACGATGTAATTTTGCTTGCCCTTGACGCAAGGATAAGGATGGGTTCTTTGAAAACAAGCCACGATCCGCTTTTCGTCCTTTTTGGATATTTTGCCTTTTGAACCACGATTTGGAAGCTCATCAACATTTTTAAACTCCTTAAACCGGTGCACCCACTTCTCGACAAAGGGTTTTGACTTTTTAATATACTTTTCCGCCGTTGCATATGACATTTTAGGTCCTTTTGGGTGCGTGCAAAGGAACACTGCCTCGAATCTTTTAGCGTACGCTTCACTCATTGCAATTTACGTGCTAATCTAATTGAAGATCAGCATTAACTGAATTTTGCTTTGGAAAGCGCTTAAGCTTAAGACTCCCTCTATTTAATTTAAAATAATTTAGGTTGTTACCACTGACCAACTGTAAATAATGCTGTATACGCTCTTACTTAACTGACTGTAAGTTGGAATATTTAATAACTTTTTGTGAAAAATTCATTGAAATCGACCCAGCCGTTTTTAAGTTGACCATGGACAAACAATGTTTTTGGGGGAAAATTACAATGTAAACGGCATTTTTTTTTTGTATAAAACATATGAAAATCTAGGTAATAAAGAGTATTCATCAACTTACATTTTTTAGATTAGATAAAAATCGCAGCTAAGAAAAATAATTTTGTTTTTGTTCCCTCGCGCAGGTAACAAGTAACGTTTTTATAATATAGGTATTCAAAAAGCAGAAATCTTTAATTTTATTGATGAACGGAAGAAACTAAAAAGTCACAAGGTTATGTCCCACTGCTAACCAACGCACACGTGTACATTTTCGATTTTGCAACACACAGCAGCCACAACAATAAACACTCGGAATAGAAGTTCGCTCTCTTCGCACAGACGTCTCTAAAGCACTAAATCATTTGAGCCATATGCAAAAGGTTTAATATTAGAACACCTTAAAACTCACAAATTAAGAACAAAATAGTTTCAAACAAATCAAACTCGAGACAACCTAAATATTATAATTATCAGAGAACATACTTTTACTAAATTAGACATACTCAAAATGGGGACATAAGATAAGTAAATTCATGAAAAAAATTGATAAATACTGATTTGGCTCGTTATAGAAGCGATAGATAAGCCCCTAATTTTAGAGTTCGACATTTTTTTTGCTTTTTATTTAAGGTCGCATCAACTACTATGGTCATTAGCGACCGTCGAATCCGAAAGCCCAGAAAAAAATCTTGGGCTTTCATTGGGATTCGAACCCAGGACCACTGGCGTATAAGGCAACTTTCTAGTCCACCACGCCACTAAGTGACCTCAGTTCAACATTTAATGAAATAATGATAATAAAATATAACAATGAATACAACACTGCCAATGTAAATTTAAAACACCAACAATGAAAATTCAAAATTGAATTTTAGACCACTTAATTTTTTCGTCTATAATTTAAAAATTATAACTGTGTTTTTTAAAACTGTATAGGTCGCAGCATTTTCCCTCCCTATATCACCACGATCAATGAAATCTATTGTGATGTGATCCCTCTATTCTAATAAGGGAAGTAATTAGGCTTTTAAAGAAAGCCAATTTATTTATTTTTCATTGTTATTATTATTACTGTTATTATTATTCATTTTTTTAAAAAATCTTTTTGTTTTTAATTTTTATTTAGTAATTGATTTTATTTTGTAATATTCGAAATAATGTAGGCTAGGGACTGTACGGGTCCAATTCCAACATAAAAAGAAACAACATTAAACAAAAAAAGAAAGCCAGCACCTGCCTAGGGGCTGCAATTACTATCTCACCAGGCGTCATGTCCGTCTTTCCGAGATACTGCAGCCATATCCGTAAGAAGTAACAAACTTAAAAAATAGAATTCAACACCCCCAAAAACACATAGAATGAGTGAAAAAAAAAACTTCTTTATTAAAGTGAAACTTTTTATAAATCGTCTCAAATATTTTGGCCTGTCTTTAGCATGTCGCGTGTTATACTCTCGATAGAGAATCGGAAAATGTTCGGAAGAGCTCGGCAAGCCAATATGACGGCACTCATTTTTACAATACAATTTCAACATTGTAGCGTTAACAACACATTGTTAGCTATATACCATTTCGTTTTACCAGGGTTGTTGCGCCAGTTTTTCCTGAATGGGTATTTTCCTCTCCATCCCAACGCATCGTTTTAGTATATTATAAGTTGTCATTAATTGTCAATCATATTTTTACTGGTATTTGTGTGTTTTGATCAGTGTATTGATATTAATGTTGTTGTTCCGCCGTAAGAGAAAGACTGCCGACAGAGTTCGTGCTTATAGAGACAGGAAAAAGGCTCCTGGTGAGTTGATTTAATTTTTATGGTGAATTTATTCAAATTATTAGAACTTTCTGCTGGTTCATATGTTTATGTATATCAGAGCGATAGGTTGTTTAGTATGATGTTTGTGTTAGTGTGTAGCTCTTTCGTCCAGAAGCAATTTCTTCGCCACAAAAAACTTTATTTAACAATCATTGAACATGCTAGTTATTCTTGAAGTAACTTTACAATAGATAACAACAGGCAGATGATCGATTTAACAATAATCAACAAATTCAATAATGAAAATAACATTTAAGTTTTAACATCAATAATGAAAATTCAAAATTAGTTGCAACGGCGAAAATCAATTATATCGTTTATTTCCATACCTTAAATCGAATAATTTTCCGAAAATTTACAAATGCCTACAATTCGAAAAAAAGTTTCACTTGCATCGTGGTTTCGTAAAACCGCACAGAATTTTTTTCTTAAGCCTTTTTTATACTTACTGATCGCTATGTGTAATGTGCGTATGTATGTATGTCGTCGCCACTAACTTCATAGACTTTAATAGATCTAATAAAATTAGTAATAAAAAAGTAAAAAAAAGTATTGATGATGCACAGATGTGAAGCTTAAAAGGCTTAAGATGCTGTAAAAAGTATTTTTTACGATCGACTTGTTTCTGGCTAAAGCACCATTTGATTGGATTACCAGTCGAGTTGGTCGACGCTAGTTTAGCCGAGACAAGATCGAACCACATAGAACAACAATCAAAATTGTGATCTGTTTGAATTCAAAATTCAAATAGGGGACAATTGTTCAAATGTTCTAGAAACATGGTCTTCAATTATGTAGGTAGACAGTAATAATAATTTGACGATGATTAAAATATCGATGATAAACAATTTAAATTATTGTTTTGTGTGATTTGTGAATATAAATAAAGTGTTTGATGTTATTAAACATTTGTTAGCTTTTACCGAATAAAAGAATCCAAAAATGTCCACTAAATACAGTTTTGTGTTAATCCCGTTACATTACTTCAGAAAAATGAAGGGCTGAACACTTTTCCGTAATAAAAGTGTTGACCTTAGAAAAACTATTTGTATCATCCTTGATACTTTTAGAAAAGTTTAAGGTTATATAAAAATATGTTTTTCTTCTTAAATTCCCAAAAAAAAAAAACTAAATTCTATACTTTTAAGATCTCTAGTAATTGATTGGCTGAAATTTTGGCTTCAGTGAATACTCATTAGTGTCGTGGCGAATTCTGTGGAATATCTTCAAATAAATTACTTCTTTTGTAACTCATTTTTGTAAGCTATACAATGTGTCAGTATTAGAAAAAAGTGGTTGCATGTACTTATGTACGCGCGTGAGAAGTTATACTTCTTTGGTATCATTAAAAATTAATTTTTATTAATTTTATTCAAATAATCAATTTTAAAAAACTGTAATTTAATTTTTAATAATAATAATATATATATTTAAAGATATCATTATTAAAAATAAAGTTAAGAGAATAATATTTTAATTTGTATCAATAAATAATATCCAAAGAAAGCCGCAAGACGTTTATAAAATTTGTCAGGATCATTTTTCTGGTTAACAATTCATGCATGTGATGAAAACGAAGCTTCATAGAAATTGCGAAATAAAGTAAGTAGCTACTTGTCAAAGTAAATGTCTTAATCTTATTCATATCTTGTGTTACTAAATTATTATTCTGAGATGGTTGAATCATTTCCGAAACACAGATTTCGTGATAACCAATAATATGCATGGAATGCAGACGTCATTTTCATCATTAAACTTCAAAAAGTAATTATAACAACTACTGCAAAATTCGAGAAAAGTAATAACTTATTTATTAATAATATGTGTCATTTGTATATATAATTATTTTTAATTTAAATATAAAAATAAATAAATTAGAAAATAAATACAACAAAAATTCAAATTACGCGCGCCAGGAAACCCAATGGTTTTGCGACTAACTTTATTTTGTTAATTTTTGACTGAAAATGCGCGCGCATCTTAAAATTTCACTCTCATCATTATTTCATAACGCGCCTAAAGAAGTATAACTTCAAAAAACATTCCCAATAAATTTAAGTATATTAAACACTCTTGCTAAACCTATTGTTTTAATATTAATAAAAAAGCAACTCAAAATTAATAATGCATTTTTTAAGAATGACGTATGTCAGAAGTTCAAGTGAAAGGGGGTCAAAACACTACCCCTGCAAGTTATGTCAAGCTGTCTGACTTCTGAACATCTTGCATGGTCTCCCAGAGAGATATTTAAAGAAAATATAATCCACTAAAATCAATTTTACTTGACTTGATATGACCAGGTTTTCTAGACAAATAAATAGTTCGTCTAACAAAAACACTTGGGCTAAAATAAACAGGTGCAAGCAAAATAGCCATTATTTCTAAAGAACTTTTTTTGACAATAGAAACTTCCGAACAATACTTAAAATATTTTTAAACGCTACCTGTATATGAACACTGAAATGTGCATACAATTGACATTGGTTCAAATTACAAATTCAATTTCACTATTTAAAATCGAAAGCTATATTTAGATGTAGAAGATATCAAAATTAATGTCTGGAACCACACATATTTCGTTTTTAGAAACTTAATCACTATTTTATAATATTTCCATATTTATTTCGATTAACACAAACCACAATTATTCACCCGACAACACAGCCTATTGATAATCCCCCGACCAATATTGTTTTAGCTCCGGAAATTACACAGATATTTCCAAACCAGTATTGGCCATTGCTAATCGTCTATTTGTCTCGATCAGCATCGGTCAATGATTGTTTATTGTTATTATAGTCCAATAACATTTTACATTGATTTGATTAACATGGTTATTAGATAAAAATTGTTAACCATGTCTTAATATTACTAGTTGTATCTTTTCTCAGTTAATATAGTTCAATAGTTATTGTGATTCCATCAAAACCTTGAACAATGTTTGTAATAAAGTTGGAGCGAATAATCCAGTTAGCAAAAAATTGAAAAGCTCAACGTTTTCATTCGCATAATACGCTACAGATGAGTCACCGTCAGCCAAGTGACTAATCTAAAATTTTGTGATAAGATTCTCATTCGCTTTGTATGTTACAATCAAGTCATATGATATCGACTTGTTCTTAATAGGCGCATCCGTCCTCATTCCTTTTCACTCGATTTAAAATCTTACGATACAGAGACAAGTTAGTTAAAATATAAAAAAATACATTTTAAAAAACGCATAGATCTTCCTACTGTTAATCATATATAAATATAATTTAATCTACCAATAATAAAATTGAAGATTTTTGCTTTTTGAATACCTATATAATGAAAACGTTACGTGTCACCTGCGCGAGGGAATATAAACGGAATTATTTTTCTCAGCTGAGATTTTAATCTAATCTAAAAAATGTAAGGTGTTTTTTGAATACTCTTTATTGCCTACATTTTCATATGTTTATACATAAAAATAAATGCCATTTACAATGCACTTTTATCAAAAAAAAAACATTGTTTATCCAAGGTAAACTTGAAAACGGCTGAACCGATTTCAATGAAATTTTCACAAAAAGTTATTAAATATTCCAAATTACATTATAGGCTACTTTAAATTTTGAATAGTTTTCCCTGTCTGTTTGTTTGTTCTTGGAAAACTTGAAAACGGCTGATCCGATTTTGACAAGATTTTCACTGCATGTAGTAAATATTACAAAAAATGCTATAAAATTCTTTTTATTCCGAAAAAATGTTGATTTTCTGAGCAAAAAAATAAAAATTATAAAAACTGCGCAACGAAAAACATACATCGGCAGGCAGCTGTGATACAATGTACATATACTTATTATATCATTGAGACGACATGATTTTAAACTATGTAATTTGTTATTCTTATAAATTAATGTTCGCAACTTTGAAAATTGTAATGATCAAAGAAGTACCTATAGCGATAGGTTCAATTCTTAGAAACCATAAATCCATATCGTTAATTTACAGGTAGTTAATATCTCATCTATAGTTCGGCTGAGTAAACATTTGAATTATCGAGGAAGGAGAAGGAAATTCTCTGCAGTAAATATGATTTCATTCATAAAAAGAAATATCTTAGTTCCAAAATGACACCCGTAAGAATAAATAACCAAAACAGACAGTTCGACTTAAATGATCCCGTTTAGAAGTTTGACTAATTGTAAGAGAGGTGCAGTCGTTAAGAAGAGCCCAACTTATTTTTCAAGAGAAATTAGCAAGTTAAATGTGACCATTGCGTTTTTTTAACCAAAAAAACTATATTCTTAATTTTCAATTTATTTTAGCAAGATCTTTAAGAACTCGTTGTCTAATCTTGGAGCCCGGGAAATAGCAGACTTGCCGATAAGACTTAATGGACTTAAAATAATACTATATCCTAGAATAATGAACCTAAGGCAACCAAACCTGATACCTCAGATCTTAAGATAAAACATTAAATATTATTTATCCTAAAAAAGGTACGCTTCCTAAAGGATGGCTACTAATCCATTCTACTAAAAGAAATAAATGATTTCATATGACATTTGGTGTGAAAGGTTCTCAAGTCTTAAAGGAACATAAGTATAGGTCTAATACAATATTCAAAAAAAGTTAAAGCACTTACTATATAAGATAGCTTATATATATTCCTGGAAAAAAAGTTTAACGGATTTTCATGAACTTTTTAAGAAACAAATGTCTAGAAATATCTATTTATCTTTTTTCGTTAAAATATCTGAATTTCTAATTTGGGTAAAGGTTTCTATAATTCAATCAGATTAATTTAGATACGCTCAGCGAAGCGGGCGAGTAGCAGCTAGTTTTTTTAAATATATTTTAAAATAATTTAGTACTCATATCTTGGTAGTTTATCTCGAGGAAAAATAAATTGGCCCAGCCCAATGATAATAAGACCATGAAATACTCATAGAAGCAGACACAACAGCAACAGGTACAAAGTATGTTCGTATACCCAGTTGTGAAACTGCTGATGTCTGCAACATTCACAAGTTACATACATTATAATATCTAGGTCGTCTTACAACAACATCTTTAAAACAGATAAATATGTTTTGTAAAAACGAAAAGTACCGTTCTCTCTAAAGACAACCTACCGTCGCAATTTCAGCTCAGAACTAAACAAAAACGCCAATTCTTCAAATATTTTCTGTATGTCTTAAAAAGGATAACAGAAATCATTTTGACTTCCTGAATACATTGAAATAAATTTAAAAAAAATAACTTCCCTACCATTTCCGGTTAGAGAACACCTTGACTAATAAATACAGATGGCATGCCAGAAA